>ML786614.1:168792-194107 GCA_009831015.1 Picea engelmannii
ATTTGATTGAAATATGGTTTGCACTTTTACATTGAGAGTTTCAATCTATTTACCAAATTTGGGATGTTTCTTTTTTCTAGAAGAGTATTTAACAAGAATTCTTATTGCTTTATGGTAACGTGCACTATAATTGTCACTAGTTTCTGTAATGGAAGTTTATAATGTTGCCAAAATGATTTTGGTAATGATTTTCTCATGTTCAAACACTTCCCTAAAAATTGTGTCACTTGCATTAACACTTTCAACTATAATCATCTTGGTTAAAGTTGACTAAAAAATTATCTGAAACATCTTCCAGAATGAAAAAATCCTCTATATGTTACCTCCACCCCCACTACAACTCCAATCAGTGCTTTCAACCATTGAACCCCTTCTTCCAAGGGCTTAATAGATCTCCTAGAGTAAGATAAATCTGTGTTATTTTAATTCTAGATGCATATAATAGATTAACCAAGACTCATCTTACGAACTTGTTCATCATTAAATGATTTGGGCAATCCACAACTTGGTGGAATTTGGGAGAACATTGAGATTTTGAGACGGAATCGAGTAACAAAAGGATCATCCCAATTTCTTTGGAATAATGGGGTTTGAAAAGTGACTCTTGACATGCAACTAAGATTCAATACCTTCATCGGAGTCATAATTCCTATAGTTATCATGCAATATTACTTGCAATACCTTTATATTTGTTTTGTCAATACAAAACTAAACATTGGTTAAGTGATGCTCATTCGACGTATAGTGCTCCTACTTGTCAAAATTTTCAAAATTAAATCAATGTCTACTACATTGAATACACACTGAAGGTTTAGCATAGTCATCAACATCACATTGGTTTCTCATTAGTTAAATGATGCCAAAGGTTTGTAAATGGTTTTAAAACTACGGATATCACAAGATGTTTGGACATTTCTAACATCGAATATTGTTGATTAGTGTCAGTTAACCGATGAATAATGGATATCAAATAAAAAGAACTAAATGTCTATATTTTTTCAACATTAAATTGATATCTACTACATCTAATGCATGTCAAAGTTTTAGCATATTCATCGACATAACATCAGTTTCTAATCATTTAAGCAAGAACAAAGGTTTGCAAATGATTTTTAAAACTATGGATATCAAAACATGTTTGGATGTGTCTAACATTGAATATATGTTGGTTAATGTCAGTTAATTGACAAATGATGGACAGAACCAATATATATATATATATATATATATTGTAAGGTTTTTGATATTTATTTGACATGATACATGTTGCATAATCGACATCACCTCTTCGAATTTTTTAATGTTTAATACATGTTGAAAAACAACCTCATATGTAGTAGTGACATGTGCACCCACCGACCTACGTGGTTACTCCTACTAGCCCCTCTTGGGAAACATTTTCCCCAACATGTGTAGACATACTTCAATCATCAGACTAGGAGGCTGGCGGTCAAATGTTGCCAAGACACCAAAAAAATCTAAAAAATTAAAGTAAACAACTCTGAAGCAAAGGGGAAGAGACATGTCCCATCCAACATGTTATGATAATGATCTAAAGTAATACAAAACCGTCATAAAAAAAATGGTAGACCACATGATCATCTCATGCCTCTAAAATAGACTATCTATATAGTGCAACATAGGGCAACTGATGTGTTGCTCGTCGGTGGTATGATGTGCTAGCATGGTGGTGAAAAAGGTTAAGTGCCTAACCTCTTGTGATAAAAAAAACATGTAATCTCAATTGAACCTTAATAACCTAGAACTCATTGGGGTGAATAATGTTTGTATTGACATATCTCTGCACATATTCCAACTAGTTGTCTCTTACAACACTGGGTGATAGATTGAGGAAATGGGGAAAATCCAACGCCCTCCTAGAGAGCTTGGTGATGAAATACATAACCTCCTTTACGGTTTGGTTACACACTAGACCAGCCTTGAAAACCTACCTACATGATCCTAGTGAAGATTCAACTCTATCAACAACGTAGTGTTCCCCATAAGGGAGTTAGCCTCCTCATAAAACTTGAGGATGCCAACATCTAACAAAAGTTGGCAAGTCTAAGCTATAATTGGATCATGAATCAATTCACTTTCCCTCTCTCTAGCCTCCATACACAATTAGAGTTATATGGGTTGACATGTGGTTGTCCCTAATTCACATACATATTTCATCATGAAATATATCCCCAAAATAAACAATCTATACTAAATTACTACTTGTAATATGCATTCAATATTGAAATTATTTTTTTTTGCTTAAAAGAGTTGTATAATTGTGCAACACATTTTTTTTAAATAAACGCATTGGCAATAGTGTGTTATAGTTTTTAATCACACCATAAATGATTATTCTAAACTTTAACATAATGCACAAAAAAAATGATGTTTTTTCTCAAAAAGTTCAAGCACTGCCATGGTGCATCCTTACATCCATAAGTGCACTAGAAAGCACGATAATTTTTTATAAAACTATTATAAAGATTGCATGCATTTAATAGATATCAGTGCACGGTCAAACAATGTGCTTTAAAAATCACTGCCATGGTGTGTCCTTATATATATATATATATATATATATATTAAAAACGCCAGAGAAATACATTATTTTCCAAAAATCCCAGGGCGAGCTTCCAGACTATTCAACCTCATTTCAAAAGTGCCTACCAGTGGCATAGTAGAGAATTTAGATATAGAAAAAATCCCATAATGTCTAGTTGTGTATAATCTATAGAAAATTTCAAAAATGCTAGTGCAAAAGCAAGTCATAACTTATACAAAAGAGGGGAAAATCCTTCCAATTCGAAACATTTAGCTAGAACCTGGAGTGGGAGAATTCAAGTCCAATTTAGGGGGAGCTTGGACTGGGGATAAGGCTTCTTCAAAGGTGCCATTATTTGTCTAAGGTGACGAACCATGTGGTGGCCTAAGACACAACTCCTCGATTTGCAACCTTAAGGCAGGGCATTCATCCTCTGAGTGTTGAATACTCTGTCTCTACTGTAGAGAAACTTCTAGAACCATTAAAACATGGGACGAGAATCCATTTAATTGGATTTTCAAAGAGTGTACAGTGGAGCACAAGTCTACTATTTATTCTTCCATCAAGTCCCATTAATGCTTGGTCCAACACCCATTTCTACCTTTCGCCATGTTTCTCGATGACCATAGGAAGAAGCAAGATCACAGGGAAGGAACTACTAGTATACTACCCAATGAGTCTTCAACCCATCCAAAGATGCCATACTGAAAGAGGAGGCACTTCCTTATACAGAAATTCATATGTGCAAGGACTAAAAAGGGTAGATGAATCTTTGTACCCAAACTCCACCTTCGAACATGATTACAGAGAAAACCAATTACTTCCATGATGTCAGTTTCCATCCCACATGCACCTGAAAGCAAGAGTGGGAGTGAGGGAAAAGAGCAGACCTCACTTGAGAATGTGTACTTACATATATTTACACACCAGTGAGTGTGAGAAATCTCCCCAAAAACACGCATAAATATTTATGGTGTGCATAATATGTAAAGATGCTTGATATAACATCAATGCTTTTACATGAGCACCTAGACAGTGCAATATTACATATAAATGTGCGCCAAAAAGTGCAAGAAATTTTGACAACTTTAACTATTAATCTTTTTGGTGTGCTTAATATGTATATGTGCATCATCCATCTGTGCAGAGGCAAAAGCACCGCCATGGTGATTTGACATGAGCACCAAAACGATGTGATAGTATCTCAAAGTGCATTGGAAAGCATGGGAAATTTTCATGACATTATTATGAAACCCTTAGTGAGCTAATGATGTAAAAAATCACCACTCATAGAATGGTTTGTAAACGCATTGGTGTCTATGATGAGAGTCGAAGGGTTGGGCCACACTAGTGAAAATAATTTCAAAAATAAATTAAAAAATAAAATTAAAGCTTACTTTTAAATTTTAAATTTTCTAAAAATGTAAATTAAATGATAGTAATTCACTTAGGTGGTCTCTTCTCCAACAAGGAGACATTTTTTCACGAAGAGAAAAAACAAAAAAAATCTAGTATTGTTTGGAAATTTCCAAAATGAACACAAATTGACCATGGAAATGAAGGAATTGAGAAGTTAGGCAATCTAATAGCACCGAACAATGGGTGTCGTAGGGAATATTGAGCACCAATTATTGAAAGGGGGTGAAGCATTGAGTGAATGTGACCAATGAATTTTTGGTTTGGTCTTATTCATTTTCTTTTCTTCTAACATGGTGTGCCAATATATATCATGATGCACCTTTATTGTTGATGGTATATGGTGCACCGATAATATATTTTCAAAGTCGATATTTTACCACAAAATATTTTAACCTGTAATAGTGCATTAGATGATATACATAATCATCAATGTGTCACACCAATAAGAATTTTTTGTTTATGTGTGTGTGTGTGTGTGCCTGTGTTGATATTTTAACCTACCTTAGTGCTTGTGGTGGGGTGATGCACCAGTGCTAGCCTTAAAGGTTAGGTGCATTGGTGCGACAATATGTATGAAGCACACTAGTAAAAAACTTCCGCTAAAATATCTTGTCGCTTGCCTTTATTAGAAACCTCCATTATAGATAGAGAGGGGATACAATTTTTGAGGAGGTTCCATAAAAACCTCTACTAGGTAGTGTTTTCCTTGTCATGGATTGATGGTTTTCATGTTATAATCCTTCCACCACCACAATCAATGGAACCCTTGATCTAGTCATCAACTAATTGTCAATGGCATTCATTCTTAGAGATCATTGAGACCTATGTTGCTGCCAACTAGAATCACAACTGCAATCCATCGGTCAAAAGTTCAAATCCATTATATTTTGACAACATTAGTGATTGTGTCCAAGTATTCCACTGAAGCAAATCAATCATTTTTATATCAATCAAATGAAATTCAATTAGCATAACAATCCTTCGTCATTTGTTGCTTCGAATGCCAAATGTAAGAGGTAATACAAATCTTTAACCATTCTTAATTTTACAATGCAAAATTTATTAATACCTTAAAACTTAGATATCATGTGATTTATAAAATGTGTAGCCCGAGAAAGGAGATTCTCTTCTATTAGAGTCATTGGAATCCAGAGGAGAATACACTAATCCCAAGTTTGAAAACCTGCAACAAGCAATCATGCATCACAATAGAGGCGATGGCCGATTAAAACCACATACATGACCATAACCTAATGTTATAAGGGAGGAGGATGATTTGGGGAGTAATCCAAGTGAAGAAGAATGAGTGGACAACATAAATAAAATCTTGGAGAAAGCCCTTTCCAAGGGCACTTGTGTAATTGAAGGTTCCCAATGCAATTAAAAGACCATAAAAAACATTGGTTGTATGCAAGTTGAAATTTTTGCTTGATTCTCTCAGAAGAACCACAAGTCCCAGAATAAATAGAACTTACGTCTTGTACTCTAACCAAAGAATATAACAAAATTTCTAACACTATAAAAGATATTTTTTATTTTCAAAATATATTATTTAATATGATATATCTAAAACAGTAATTAATTTATATCCTTGTTGGCAAATAATAACAAACCAACCTCTTGGGAAAGAGGTTAAAGTGATAGGGGCAATATCTAATCTCATGTATGGAATCAAGGTTAGATGCTACTAGAAATCACATGACTCCATTGGAAGTAGCCTCGGTGATGACCACAAGGGATATTAGCTTTCTTCTGGATACTATTTAGGCTGAAACTGCCTTTTGGTTTTGGAGTAAGACCTAAAACTGAATTTGATTGGCTAAGATATGATCTTCCTCAAATTTAAAGAAACATGTTAACAACCCAATACCTAGAGTTATATGGCAGGAGCAAAAGCATACCCCCCTACAAATCACCATCAAATCATTTTAGGTGGCACATTTTTTTCTTGAATAATGGTGATGAGTCAAGTCACATTTGTAGATAGTAGCCAATAATGATTATACTCACAACCAATCGACAACTAAGTTATGATAGGTTTGCTACCGTTAAAAAAAATAACAAAAAAATAAAAAAACCAATATTTTTTTCCAAAGAAACCCAAAAGGCATTTCAAAAACCCAAAAAAGGAATACATTACCTTTTATAATATTTTTAGTATCCTTGTCACCAACATATACAGTATTTGCTTTTCCTTTTGACTGCATATTAGTTTGCCTTTGAATTGAAATTTGTATGCAAAAATTAATGTTGAAGAAAGTGTGTGTGTGTGTAGAAAGATGGATAGATAGATAGATAGATAACAATGTGTGGCATGTATTGGCATTTTTTATATATTATTTTTTAATAATTCACTTCACTTGCAAACAACATGGGCAAGTTGTCCAACCTCGAAATGATGAGCATTAATTGAATAACAATGAACGAAGTGAAGGCTGCAATAAGACTTGAAACATATTGGCCAATAATACTTTCTATGCAGTTTTGAATGGGAATAGTACTTCTCTGCGGTTTTGAAAGAGATATTTTATTTCGAACATTATATGTATGCAACTTTGAAGGAGATATTTTATTTCAAACATTATATCTCTACAGTTTTTCACGGGAATAATACTTCTCTACGGTTTAGAAACTTTTTTTACGGGAATAATCTATGTGATTACTTTTGTTGATGTGAACCATAATACTTCCATGTGGCTTTTGAACTCTCAATGATGGAAATAATCTCAGGGGTTTTGAACTCTCGGTGACATGAATAATCTATGTAGTTTTGAACTTTTTGATGGGAATACTCTCTGCAGTTTTGAATAATTTTTAGTTCTAGCTTCTTCCACCCGGTGAGAACCTAAGCGTGTGTTCATGAATCAGTTGTGGCTTCTTCAACCCGCTCAGCACCTGGACACGTGAAATCATGTGAGTCAGTTGTTAATTTGATTTGGTTTAATTTAAAATATATTTATAATTTAGTAACGTGTGAAAACTAAACAGATTTAAATATAATTTAATTTTTTTAAGTTTAATAAGTTAAAGTTGATTTCAAAGATAATAATTAATATCATGATTATCAATTAAAACATTATTTTCCACTTTTAAAGTCAATTCAAAATAACAATTGTTACTTATTTTCTCTTCTTTTCAATATGATCACTCTACCACCTATTCCAAAAACTCAACCTATCAAGGGGAGGCCCCCCAAAGTCACCCTAGAGATCCCTTACAATTATATGGAATCATTAGAAAAAATGAGAGAATAAAAATATGTCAAACGCCAAATAGAGTTAGAAGCATTAGAAAAAAGGAGTGAAGAAAGAGAACTAAAACTCCAAATAGATCTAGAGGCAATGCTTGATAAAAAAAAAAAAATAGACTCTTCAAAGATACCATTCAAACTCAAATAGAGAATAGATTGTTAGGTTTCAAGAGTCAATTACAGATAATGGAGGATAGGATTCAAGAAATGGAAAAACAAAAACAATCAACCCAAGAAGGAGAGATTGAAGAAAATCACAACTTGAGAGATATGATTAAAGAGCTAGAAGAAAAATTAACCAACAATTTAACCCTCGGTAATCTAGAAAACAAATTGGATATCAAACCGATCAAAGAGGAAATGAATAAGCTAATCAAACTGGACCATGAGAGTAATAAAAGATCCTTGAGCCTTATATTTTTTGGTATAAAAGAACAATAAGAGGAGGATATGTTAGCAATAGTAAAGAAGAATTAAAAAATAAATCACAAATTGAAACAACTAACCTCATAGAAGCAAAGAGGCTAGGAAAAATAATATGATCGTAAAGATAGGTTGAGCTATGTCAAAGTAAGTTGTAATGACCATAAATATAGTATACTTAGTAAATCTTCGAGCTTAAAAGGGTCGGGAATATTTATAAATGAAGACCTAACTGTCGAAGACCAAGTTGAATTAAGAAAGTAAGTTCAAAAGGTAAAATAAGTCAGGAAAGAAGGAAAATGGGATATAATTAGAATTCGAAAAGCTATTGTTAGGGACAAAGACCAGAAGGATAATAATAAATAGGAATTTGGGACACTCGAGATCCTTTTTTGGAACTATCATGGATTTCCATAGTGCAAAGGTTATATGATAAGTTGGATCATGTAATGTCCCCAACCACCCCAATCTCAAATTTTGTCGCTTTCAAACCAATATGTAACATCCTCATTACCAAACTACTTCTGATACCAATTTGTAACATCATCCATATTACTATTGATCAATGCTAATCCAAAATACACTGTGTGGATTCTTCCCTAAACATTAGTCTGCGCAGTATCACTTGAAGTAACGCACTCAACCCCAAGCTAAGTCGTGCCACACAACGTATAATAGCAGAAGTAATAAAAAACAATTGTGCATAAGCGTGTTGAACACACAACACTACTGTGCACGCAACCATTCTAGAGTCACACACCAAATTTGTTCTCCCTGTGTGCGCGGACTGCTTCTCTGTGTGCACAAGCAAACCCAGCCTCTTGTGCACACAAAGTATTTCCCTGTGTGCACGACCATTCTAACATTCCCTCGAAGACTCATGTCCAAAATTATAAGGTTAACACAATAGGAAAACAAACAACAATTGTCATACTCATGCATACCTACAAATATTAAATATCAACACCACACATACATGTGCAAGAAACATAATACAGAATAACAAAAATTACTTTATGCAACAACAGACAAGAATCAAACTCATGTTAAACACATATAATTAAGCACACATTAACTGAGACAAACACATAAATACAGTTATCTTTTATGAAAATTCACCAACTACGCGCAGAACTCAGACATTCCTCCCATCCATAGACTTTGATTCTCATAAGCTTTCAGCAACAGGTCACCCCTGAGCTGGGGCTTAACTCCACCAGGGAAAAAGGGTTCATAATGACATGCTAAGGATTGATACTCAGAAGAATTGCTACATCCAAGGTTCCACTGCTACAAATAGTCTACGGCCTCTCATTCCCCACACACCTGTTACACCCAAAAAAGTGTGCCCCTTATCTTCTCAACAATCCCTCAGCTGCCCCAGTTCCCTTCTAGGGTTCCCAGCAACAGTTCGGACAGGAAGTCTCCAAGCCCTACAACTAATTCCCAACTCACCAGAGAATAATTCCCAACAAAACTGTCACATGGAGAGAATGCTCACGAGACTGACAACCCACCTCTTCGACAACAAATCTCTCACCCAGATGGACTACTCATAGGCTTGACAACCCACATCTTCAATAAAAAAAACTATGGTTACAATATAGAAAACACTTACAATCTCTTCTCTATAGATAAGGTAATAGTCGTCCTTCTCAAATGGTCTGACCCCCTTCTGCACATGAGAATGAAATCCCAAAAAAAGAGTTCTCCCCCGAAATACACTAAGGTAAACAATATATATATTGCATGCCTTAAACTTGACACTTGTCACCTTGAGAAGTATCTTTAGCCACTTGGTGGCCCGTTTCCATCCCTCGGGAACTTAGGATAAATACTTATCCATAAATTACACTTTTCCGTAAATATTAATAAAATATTCCCTAAGACTTAAGTCCCCCACCCTTTTCCTTTTTTTCGTGGAGTTAGCCCCCCATCTCTTTTCATTTGATATGTCTGTGCGCAGTGATGTAATATTATATTAATAACTTGAGAGTGATTACCTTTACAAGGATAGGCACACTGGCCTATTTGTGTCTTGACTCACCAACCTCATAATCACACAGGCTCTTCAGCCTCAATACATACATACATACATACATACATACATATATATATATATATATATATATATATATATATATAACTCGGCTCAGTGCGCACTCCCAATTCATCCCCGTGCACTTACCCAAGTGCACGCAACACTATGAAATGTGTGCACCCTTTTTTTATAACAATTCCCATGCACTACTCATGTGCGTGCAAAACCACAACTTGGTGTCAATTGCTCACTAGTCTGTATGTACATTTACATTAACAATCGGTACCAATGACTCACTATCTTATATGTACAATTACAAAGGGTTTCAGATTAGGGACATTACATATCCCAAGTGATATTGATAATATTTGTCTAGTTGAAACTTGGGAGCATGAAGAGACTAAGGTCCCTAACATAGAAGTATTTTTCTTGTGGTCAGCATGGAACAAAAAGTCCTATCGTAGAGGGATAGGAGGCATAGATTGTTATATTAGAAAGTACATTTCTCCTCACATTCAACTTCATAATATTGACCCTCTCAATTAGTACATTTGGATAGAAATTTCATACACCAATGCTAAGAAGATGTACATAGCAATTTGTTATTTTTCACCTATTAATTATACTTTTTATGTGAAAATAAATCTAGATAGCAATTGTCCCTATATTAATTTAGAACAAGATATTTATAGTTTCAAAAATGAAGGTAATATCCTCTTACTATGAGACTTTAATGCTAGGACTGCAACTAACCAAGCTATTCTTTTAAGCAATGATTCTAACCATAATCCTTTATGGCTGGATGAGGACCTTGTTTTATCTAATAGCTACAAAAGAAGCTCTAAATACCTAATTGAGAATTTGTTTGGTACTTGTTTGGTCAAGCTTTGCAACACTCAGGACCTAATAATCTACAATGGATTAATGAAGTGGCCAAACTCCAACCAAATGACTTGTATTCATGGGCTAGGTAGTAGTGTCGTAGATTATGTGATATCTGATATCCCCATTTCCAACCAAATAGTAACTTTTGACCTTTTAAATGACCATGAACCTGACTCTGATCATAGACCTTTAACCCTAACTCTAAACTTTTCCATGCACAACAGCGCCATTAAAGAGAATTTTGATAATCAAAGGCAACTGTGCTTTGACAAAAGTAAAGTTGACCTTTTCTTAAAGGATTTAAACAATGAATCACATCTCCTAACCTATAAAGACAACATTAAAGACATTTATCATAATTTTACAACTACCCTTTCCACTTCTATTAACAAGTTCTTTTTCGAGGTGTCATGTAAAAAGAATAATAGAATGACCTACCCTTGGTATGATAAAGAATGTAAAATTGCTACGAAAGCCATTAGGGATTCTTATGATGAGTCCTTAAAACTTGATAAGATCAATACGTACAAATCCATAATTAAAAGGAAAAAAAAAGGTATTATATCAATAAAAAGGCAAGAGCAGCTTTCACAACTATCTAAGATGGATCCTAAGAAGTTATAGAGGAAAATTCTTATCCGCAATACTAAAGAAAACAATATGATTCCCTTAAGGGACTAGAATTCCTGCCTTAAAAGTACTTACGAGTTCCCTGATGCCATGGACACCATTCTTATTATCCCGACATAGGATGAAGTTATTTCTTTGGATGACATAGAGTTCGGGGTTAAACAGCTTGCGGATGGGAAAGCTAAGGACATTAAAGGATACCAAGCTAGAATTTTTAAAATTGGAGGGCTTATCCTCATCCCTCACATACACAAGCTCTTCAATTTAGCAATCAAGCAGGGCTTCCCTAAACCCTGGACGTGAAGCCTCATTGTTCCTATTTTTAAAAATGGGAATAGAAACATTCCCTCTAATTATAGGACCATTATGATTATCCCAATTTTATCCAAGCTTTATGGAATTATTTTGGAAAAGAAGATTAGCATTTGGCTAGAAAGTCATGGTAAAAGAGTTAAATCCCAAGCCGGGTTTAGGAGATATCATTAAACTGTGGACCATCTTATTACCTTTAGGATCATTGCAGTGGAGTTCTGCAATACTAAAACCAATCTTTTTTGTTGTTTTTTTGACTTTAGAAAAGATTTTGACACAGTTCCTAAGAAAAACCTTTCGAATAGGTTGGAAGAGATAAAAGTACCTTTCGAGTTGAGGGATGTTGCAGTAAGGTTGTATGAGAATGTTATTTCCAAGTTTAAGAACACTGAGGGTTGGTCGAAAGAGATTAATTGCAATATTGGACTCAAGCAAGGTTGTCCCTTGTCCCCTACCCTTTTTGGCATATACATTGACAAGTTAGAATATTGCTTGGAAGAAGTAGATTGTGTCAGCCCACTCTCACTGGTATAGTCATCAATATTCTTCTTTATGCTGATGATATTGTTCTTATGGAGAGGAGTCCCCATGATCTTGAAGCCCAACTAAGAATCCTCAAGGATATTTGCTCCAATATGGGTATGATTTTTAATATTGACAAGACTAAGGTCGTGATCATTAAATCCAATAAGATCACATATGATACCTTCATATATGAAAACAACAACTTGGTGGAAGTGACTTCATACAAATATCTTGGAATAAATATTCACCACAAGCTCAACTGGAATTATAGCATTGAGAAAAGGATTATTGGGGGATGGAAAGTTTATTATGGGCTTAAAAACAATTGTAAATCAATCGATCTTTGGATAAGGGATAAGAAGAAACTCCTCTTTGAGACCCTTGTTACACTTGTTATTCTTTATGGATGTGAAGTCTGGGGATGTAGTATCTCTCGTGAATCCTGGAGAAAGATAGAGAAAATACAAAAGAATTTTATAACATATAATCTCAAAATTAAAGGAAATATGCCATATCTCATCCTCCTCTTAGAGGCAAGCCTTTCCCCCATTAAGAGAATGGCTATGACTAGATRCCTAATGTATAAGAAAAAWTTAAACAACATGGAAGACAAGAGGCTTCCTAAAATTGYTYCAAAATCCAGTCGTAACCACCATCGACTCMAGAGAGGATGGAATAAAGATGCYCARWCTTGGCTAAGCTACTGGGGAATCATGGAAGACACCTTTTGCAAAATAAGGATACTATTAAAAATATCATCAAATCAAAATTTAAGGAGAAAATGTGGTGTGATAAARAGTTAGAGGAAAAAAGAAAATTAAGGTATTATAAGGATGTAATCAACCCTAATCTAGAAGATCAAAATTATCTCTTTGTTTTGACAAGTGTAAAGAAAAAAATAAGCATTGCTAAGATAAGAACAAATTATCACGAGCTCCATAGTGAAAATGGGCGTCGGTCAATTCCTAAAATGCCATGGGATGAAAGAGTGTGTCACCTTTGTGACACTAAGAAGGTTGAAGATGGAAAGTACTTTCTCTTATATTGTCTAGCCTATACCCAGATTAGATCTCAAATTCGAAATATTTGTCACACTACCAGCCTTCCTAACCTTTTAACTCAACAAAACTATGGTGATCTTGGAAAGATTCTCTTAATGCTTTTTTAGCACAAAAACAAAATTCTAAATAATTGCAAGTAATCCATTACCCTCTTAAGGTATAATAGACCAATTCAGTCTCGGTGGATGTTAATCATCACCATCATCATCATTATATAAAATAAAATAAATTGTTTTTTTTAATCTGATTGACCAATATGTTTCAAGTCTTGTTGAAGCGTTCACTTCGTTCGATGTTATTCAAATAATGTTAAACATTTAGAGGTTGGATAGGTTACCCATGTTGTATGAAAGTGATGTGTATTATTAAAAAATAATGTATAAAAAATGCCAATACATGCCACGTTTCTTGCAACGTTGTTCAATGTGTTACCCCCCCCCCCCCCCCCCCCCCCATGCCTAGGGGTAACTAAGGATATGATGTATTAAGGCCCGCAGGTTGTGGACATGGAGTCGCAAGATCTAGATGATCGAAAAATCCCACATTATGCAAGCAGATCCCCTCCTCTCCACCACACACCACCATTCGTCTTTAGTAGAACAGTAGCATCCACCACACCGGCGTGGCTCCCAAATATTGCTTCATGAGGTAACAAGTTCGATTTCATGGTAAGTGTTACTTTAATGATTGAAGCATTTCAACATGTTGCAAAGGGTCCTCTCTTGATTGTGAAACGTTTGCTTGGAATTTATACCTTTTTCCTTATTCCACCTTGGTGGTTGACATGGTTTCCTAGTAAGTAGGTCACCCTCGGAAAGAGATTTGCTACTGGGGGGTCTCCTAGAAGGGTCCTCGCATCACTCTTGCTCATACTTACCACTTTCCATACTTATTCCCCTATGTTTCCTCATCTTTTGGGTTTAGGGTTCATTGACCCCAAGAAGGGCTTGTACCTCATTTCATGGGAAGAAGGGTCCAAAGGCCCAGAGGTGTTGTAGATGGAAAACGTTAAGAGTCATAAATGATCCTTCTAGATGCTCTTCTTAAGGTTCTGAGAGCAATGAAACGCTTCTCCATAAAAATGAAGGGCATGTAAAAAGAAAATAGATAATTAATAAATGTCTCGATTGTTGGGGAAATGCATTTTATGGTGTCTCTTACTTTCCATTGCATATGGCACCATGTGTGTTTCTAACTTTAGGTGGAATTGCAATACTTTTTACTTTCCATTGCACATAGTACTCAATGTTCAGACTCTAATAAATAAATGTCAATAAGGGCTTGGAAAAATGTTGCATTGCAAACTAAGGTGCAACACACCCTCCACAAAAGCACCTATAAATGGGACAATATGAACCCTTGATATGTTAGGAACCCCATGCCCAAGAGTATTTGCCCCCAACCCACCACATACTCATTGTATGGCATAGAAAGGGGTCTTCTTGGGAAACATTCCTTAACTTGGGGGTTGATCTACCCAATAGGGCACCATGACACCCCTCCCATACCTAAATTTGGCAAAGTTTATAAGGTATTTGAGCATGTGTCTAACTTGAAAAGAGGACATTTAATGCACTTGTTTAAATGGTTCTTTGATTAAATGTGGCTTACTTGGCATGATACATGTAACTTGTGGACCCTTGGAGGGCATACTTGTTTTTCTTTGCAGGACCTTTCCTTGTGAAATATTTTCATGAAGGGACTGGATCACTTGGACCTTCATAGGGGCTTGAAGCCCACAGGATGGATGATGTGCCCCCACTCATTAAGGACTTGATAAGATGAACTTTTCCTTTCAAGGAACTTGGATGGCATGTGAGGATGAAATTGAGAGCCCTTGCACCTAAATGTTGCATTTTGGAAGCCTTGTATGTAACACCTTAACCTTTGATGTCACCTTGGATGATGAGATTATGGTGGGGTTTTGATGGTTCTAGAGGTGATGTGATTTTATTTGATGGAGGGAGATGAATGAATTGACACTCTAGCACACAATGACATCACGCATGGCCTTTGGAGGCCAAGCAACTTTCTCTTTGAGGCTCAACGTCTTGCCTTTAGCCCAACATCACCCCTTTAGGGCATGACGTCATCATCATTAGGGCTTTATTTTATGTAAATTTTAATTTTGTAAATTGTAAAAGAAGAAATTAGAGATTCGGCCCTCTTTTAGTTTGTTGTTATTTTAAAGTGCACAAATTGGTTTTATGTGACCTCATATAGATAGAGGTCACCTCACTTTCATTTTATCATCATCACTTCAGAATTACATAAGACTCTTGGCTGAAATTTTCGCCCTACTTGGGCAATTCGCTATCTCTCTTCTTTGGTGCATTTTGGACGAAATACTTGTTTATTGGAGGAAAAAGGATAGCACTATATCTTGATGCTTGTTTCTTGGAAATTGTTGTAAAATCCCCACTATAATCCCCAATACAATTTATGCTTAATGTAGATGCAATGTGTGGCTACGACCCAAGCAATGTAATATGTGAATTGTATTTCTATGTTTTAATAATAAAATGTGATGCCAGATGTTAAGGGGACATGGACATAGATGGGGGATGAATTAATCCACAAGAGAGGGGAGGGTCTAAGAGAATGGACAAGCGGGGTCAAAGGGGGGGATTACCCATGTATATTAATCAAACCCAAATTTATGAATTCTATTATTTTTTGGGGAAGACTTCTACTTTTTGTTTGAGTCTATGAGAGCCCAATCATTGAATGTGTGTAAGAGTTGGGTGTGATAAGTCATATCCCATGGTTATTGGAATCATGGGGGTTGAATACAATCATCTTGGGGAAGTGTGTGAGTCAAGAAAAGCAACCAAGTGAGAGGAAATTCATATGGGTTGGGAAACAATTTTAGACACTCAATATGTTTGCACGAGCATGAGGTAGAGAGCAAGGAAAAAAAGAGAGCTTTGAGCTAGTGTAGCGATGGAGGGAGAAATCTAGAGCATGTTGGAGAATTTTTTGGAGTGTATTGGAACTTAATATTGAAGAGCCAGGTTGTCAGGCATGAAGAGTCAACTCTGGAGCGAGTTGCACTATAAGAACAAGTGTTTTTTGTTGTTGCTAGTAGTTTTCCTGAAAATGAGTTCCCTTGAGTTTTCCAGCTAAGATATTCTTGGTTACCTGTGCTAAAGAGACCCTAATAAACGAATGGGATGCTTATGGGATTGATATCAATGAAGGGGTACATTCCTTGGGTTAGGCAAGTCGAGAGGAAGAGAACTGATGGAAAATCATGATAGTTGTAGGAGAATACCAGTGGGTTGTGAGTTTTATGAGTTGTGAGTGGATTGTGGGAGACCACCCTCTTTTTTGGATTACTAGCCTCAGCTTGTGGGTGACTAGTTGTTGAGATCTAGAACAGTCGGTCTATGGTTTGGTGGAATGTATGTCCTAAGCAGCTAGTTGCACAACTATTTATAAAAGATAAGTGTTTTACCTTGTTTATGTTGTAAAGTGAGTTTAATTGTTGTGTTTTAACTCTATAATTGTGAATGATTTATATGTTGTTTTAATGAGATATTTACTACATTAGTGTGTTGTTTTATCATGTTGTAGATGCATCTAAATAATAGTAACAGTTAGCAGCTAAATCTGGTTTTAATCCATTGTTGTAAGCTACAGGAAATTAATTTAGATAGCAGAAATTTTGTTTTTATGAGTATTTCACCCGGTAATGTTCCTCGATTGGGATGGGGAGCGTTACATTATGGTATCAAAGCTCAAGGTTCAATATTGAGCCTACATGGGCTAGCTAGCAAAACATTGGAGATATACGTTGCAAAAATTTAAATTTCAGAGAGTGTCTCTGATATGTTTGACAAAATATTCCTATGAAATTGGGAAAGAATTCATGGGGAATTTGAGAATGTAATGGGTTGTATACTATGCCAATTGGTCCGCAACGAAGCTAACTACTAAGTTTTTTATGGATGCCCAAGGAAGAAATTAGGATTTGGGCATTTTTGGATATTGGAAATTGGGTAAAAATTAGAAAATTTTGGGTACTTTTATGTACGATGATGTCAGCATGATGTGGAGGCCACATGTCAGCTGACGTGGAAGAAGAATGATGTGTAATGCCATGGTGGCAGGTACACAGTGGTCAATATGACATTTGGCAGATGATGTGAAGCCACGTGGCAGGCTAGTTGTTAGTCCCGCAAAACTACAGTAAGATCTTGGAATTTGTCTAAGTGTTAAACTACCGTAGAACGCGAAGAGGGATGGATATGTGGGTAAGGCATCACCCAAGCTCGCGGACCCATGAACCCGTGGTGGAGTTTTGGGAATTTGGCGAAGTACCAAGACTCTGGGTGTGAATAGTATGGAGGAGAAGAGGTAATATACCGTGGAGCAAGGTGGCATTTCAAGATTTGTCTTAGTCCTAAGGATCGGTCAAGTCGATGGGTGGATGGAGTTCTAAGAGTAAAAGAAATATGGGATCACCCGAACCCGTGGTGAAGTTAAAAAATTTGGCTAAGTGTTGAAGTATCACGGAGGCGAAGAAGCATAAGGAAATGGTTGTGGACTCGCGATAAAGAGGAAAATTTTCTAAGTATGGAAACATACAAGGAAGAGTGGTGAAGGACTTAATACATTTGTGGGTCCATCACTTGGGTGTGAAATAAAGGTGACAGAATGTGAGGATGCATTTCATAGACAGCAGAAAAAGTAACAAGAATAGAGATTGGGTTGTGAATCCACGATAAACTTGAGAAAAATTTCTAAATATGTGTGAAATATTTTGACAGGTGAGATTAAATCTGAACGAATAATTGCACGTTAGTTGAGCGTCGAAGATATGTCAATCGAGATAATGGATATTCCTTTCCTTTCCTGTGCTATTAATAATTTTTCAGTTCAAGGCTCAGAATTTAGCAAGAGAACAATGGTTAGAAAGGTCTTGAGGATGAGAATCCATCTATTAACCTAGAAAATTACTTTAAGAAAAAAATCTTACAGTCAACTCAAAAGAAGATTATTGGTGGCATAAAAGGGAAAAAAATGTATGCATTATTTTCCAAAATTGTGTGTATATATTTCCTTTGTCTAACAGAAATTTATTTGCATGCACTTTTTCTGCAGAATTAGAGGTTCAGAAAAACATTTTGGTTCCTATATGAGAACTAAAACCATCGAATATTCCCAAGGAGTCCTACAATCACGAAGAGGAATTTAGAGGTCTACATGTTAGAATGGGAAAGGTTGAGACTGAGTCTAATGGAGAAGAGTCAGGAATGAGCCTATAACTATGTGAAGTCTGCATAGAGAGGTGCGGAGCTATAGAACTGATAATGAAAAGATTATGAGAGTTCAGGAAGAGATACTACAGAGCCTGAACATGTTGTAGAAGCAAACCAAGAAAGACTCTGGCACCAAGCGAGAAGCTAGTGTCAGACAAGTGACAGCATCCAAATCCCATAACAGAAGAAGTGAGCATGGGAATGATAGGCAGTCAAGGATGAGTATGCACCATCATTTTCCAAATCAATCCACTAGGATATCTCATGCAATATCAGGGCCCGAGAGCATCCCAAGTGTATCTCATGACAGGAGACAAAGGAGAAGGCATGAGGGAGACATCTTGCAAGGTTAACTCAGGAAGATAAAGCCACCAACTTTAAATGTTGAGCATAGAAAGGATAAGAGGTCGAGGCCTGACTATTGGAAATGAAAAAATATTTCCAGCTGCATGATTACCCCTCAAGGGTAGAAATAATAATTGCAACCTACCATTTTTGAGGCAAGGTATCCATGTGGTGGGATCAACTTAAGCAAGCCAAGCATCTTGAGGAGAAGAGAGTCTCATGGAGGTAGTTCAAAGGATATTTCCAAGAGAAATATTTGTTCGAGCATTACTATGAGAGAAAGATGAAAGAATTATTTGAACTCAAGATGGGAAGCATGACAATGGATGAATATGAGAAAAGGTTCTTTGAGTTGTTGAAGTATGTGGAGTTCATAAAAGTTGAGAAAGTCAAAATACAAAGGTTTCTTAGTGGGTTACCCTCTTTCTACAGTGTCAATATACAATATGATAACCCCAAGACTTTGGAGGAGACCATAAGGAGAGCAAGGCATATGTATGAGCAGAGCAAAGGGAGGCCATTCTTCCAAAAGATTTGGAATGGCAAGATGAAGGATAACAAGGAGCAAAGGCAAAAAGGTTTTAAGCCACCCTTTTTCAAGAACAACTCCCAACTAAATCAGCAAGGATAGTTAGCCCAAAATGATCACAAGACAACGGATTCTTTTGGGAAAAGGCCAAGACAACATCCTGTAGAATGTTGGGGATGTGAGGGGAATCACTTATATAAGGACTTCCATCACAAAGGAGAAAGGATGAGGATTGTCCACAACATTCAAGAGGTTGAAACAGTGGAAGAAATGGGAGGAAGCATGCCAAGTATTTATGCATGCTTGGGCAACAAGTAAGAAGAATATCAGTCCCCTGTGATTGAGGTGGAAGGTAAGATCAATAATGAGCCTATAGCAATTTTAATTGATTCTGGAACTAGCCATAGTTGCATAAACTCTAATATTATTGAAAGATTTTAGTTGCAAAAGAGTAAGAATAATAAATATTGGTTAGTTCAGTTAGCCATGGGGGCTAAGAGAAAGATCAATGAGTTGGTTAAAGATTACCCAATAGACATGAATGACTCAACAAAAAGGTAGATGTGAACAATATATCATTGGGTTCATATGATTGTCTAACTGACATGGATTTTTTGGAAAACACCATGTTGTCCTAGATTGTTACAACAAGACAATAACCAGTCTTGATGAGAAAGGACAATAAGGAAATATTCAAGGCATTACAAGAGTTGTGGTTGTCAGAGAAATTTCAACCATGAAACTGAAAAAGAGTTTCAGGAAGCGATGTCAAATTTTTGCAACCCATATGGAAGAGGAAGCTAGAGATAAAGTGGCAAGTCTTGAAGACCATTTAGTCTTAAGGTATTTCAAAGATATTTTTGAAGAAATTCTAGGATTGCCACCGAAGAGAGACATTGATTTCTCTATTGATTTGGTGCCAAGAGTTGCCCCAGTGTCCTAGACACCATACAGAATGGGCACACTAGAATTGGAAGAGTTGCAGATGCAACTTGAAGAGATTTTAAAGAAGGGGTATATACGCCCAAGTGTGTCACCTTGGGGAGCCCCAGTTCTTTTTGTGAAGAATAAAGATGGAACCTTAAGGCTATGTATTGATTTCAAACAGTTGAATAAGGTCACCATAAAGAAAAAAATATTATTTGCCAAGAATTCATGATTTGTTTGATCAGTTGAAATATGCAAGGATCTTTTCCAAGATTGACTTGATATTAGGCTATCATCAAGTGGGAATAAATGAAGAAGACATCAGCAAGACAATATTCAGGACAAGATATGGGTATTATGAATTCACAGTAGTGTCATTTGGACTATCAAATGCCCCAATTGTTTTTATGTGCCTAATGAACGGAGTGTTTAGGGAGTACCTGAAAAAGTTTGTAATTGTTTTCTTAGATGATGTTCTCATCTACTCTAAGTCAGAAGAGGAACATGGGCAACATTTAAGAATGGTGTTGCAAGTATTAAGAGAGCATAAATTGTATGCTAAGCTAAGTAAGTGCATATTTTATCAAAAGAAGATTCACTACTTGGGGCATATTATTTCAACAGATGCGATAGCGGTGGATCCTAGGAAGATAGAGGCCATTAGAGGATGGCCAACGCCAAAGAATTTCACAGAGTTCAGGTCATTCATGGGTCTTTCCGGCTATTACCAAAGATTCATAAAAGGATTCTCAAAGATTGCAATTCCAATCACTTCTTTGCAAAAGAAGGGAATGAAATTTGAATGGACTTCCAAGTGTAAAGAGAGCTTTCAGCAACTGAAAGACATATTGACAAGTGCACCAATATTGAAGATTTCATATCGAGATGAAGATTTTGTGGTGTGCATCGATGCATGCAAGGAAGGGATCAGTGGAGTTATCATTCAAAAGGATCATGTGGTATGCTACAAGTCCATAAAATTAAAGGCGTGTGAAAGGAATTATGCTACACATGACCTGGAGTTAGCATCAATTGTACATGCATTAAAAATGTGGAGACATTACCTTATGGGGAAGAAATTTAATCTAAGGACATACCATTGTGGTCTAAAACATGTGTTTGGACAACCAACATTAAATTCCGGACAAACTAGGTGGCTGAAATTTTTGAGTGAGTATGATTTTGAAATTAAGCACATCAAAGGCAAAGAAAATCAAGTGGCTATTGCACTCAGTAGAAGAGCATATGAGGTGCATATTGTGGCCATTATCATGTAAAGAACTGATTTGAAAGATCAAATCATTGCAACGACAAATTTAGATAAACAATATTCAAAAATAAAATAGATATTACAACTATGTAATTTTCAGTAGAAAATTATTTCTTATGAGTTGAAAGAAGATGGAATCCTTGTATACAACGGAAAAGTGTATGTGTCGAATTCCAATGAGCTGAAAAATGCAGTGTTAAAGCAAATGCATAATGTGCCTTATGCTAAACACCCAAGATATCATAAGACAATTGCAATTGTGAGAAGCCAATACTTTTGGATGGCAATGAAGAAAGAAGTGGCTAATTACATAGCTAGATGTCTAGATGCCAAAAGGTGAAAATAGAGCATAGACATCCATCAGGGTTGTTACAGCAATTTCCCATTCCATAATGGAATTTGGGAAGTTGTCACGATTGATTTTATTACTAAGCTGCCAAGAACAGTGAAGCAACATGATTCCATCATGGCGGTGGTGGATAAATTGACTAAGGCAACGCATTTTATTTTGTGAAGACAACACATAAGGAAGCAAATATTGCAGAGATCTACATGAAAGAAGTTTCTAGGCTACATGGAGTATCGAAGGAAATATTTTTGGATAGAGACCCAAAGTTTACTTCCAATTTTTGGAAGGGTTTGTTTAGGGAATTTGAGATAAATTTTAATCTTAGTACAATGTACCATCCAGACTCATATGGAAAAATAGAGAGGACAAACAAAATAATGTATGTGATGGATCAACCATCGAAGTGGGAAGATTATATCCACTTAGTGGATTTTGCATAAAACAATGGATATCAGGCCTCAATAAAAATGAGTTTGTTTGAAGTAGTGTATAGCAGAAAGTGTAACACACCAGTGAGTTGGGATAATCCAATAGACATAGCGGTTGTTGGACCAGATTTATTAAAGGAAATGGAAGAACAAATGGAAAAGATAAAGTAGAATTTAAAGGCTTCCCAAGGTAGGAAAAAAAGCTATGCAGACAATAATAGAGTGTTTAGAGATTTTAAAATGGGTGAATATGTGTTTTTAAAAGTGAAGGAAAAGAGAAGTTCGCTAAGACTAGGAAGTTGTCCAAAGTTGGCAGCAAGATATTGTGGGTCTTTTAAAATCGTATAAACGATAGGGCTAGTTTCATACATGCTAACATTATTTGCATCCATGAGAGTTCATAATGTATTTCATGTGTCATTATTAAAGAAATATGTGTCTAACCCTAACCACATAATTGATTGGAATGTGATCCAGGTGGAGCACGAAGGGGATTTCCGAGTGGAACCAGTACACATCATGGACTGGAAATTTAAATTTCTCAGGAACAAGGCCATAGGTTCAGTAAAGGTTCAATGGACCTACTACATTCCTGAATATGCTACATGGCAACATGAAGAAAATATGCAGGAAGAATACCCACAAAATTTTGACAATTTTGAAGAAAATAGAATGCAAGACTCATTTTGAATTCCATAAGCACATCCCAAAGTCCTAGCCAACTGCGTTGGGAGTTATCATAAAAGAATGGCTCATTCCTTGGGTCAACCCCGATAAAATAATGGTGCATTCCTCGGGTCAGTGGGTTGAGAGGAACAATAGATTATGGTTGGAACTGTTGTTGGAGTTGTGAAATTGCATAATTTTATTTTCTAAGTAATTGTGATGTAAATTTGTATATGTATATCGTCATAGTGTGCACCAAGGATGGATCACAATTGTAGGGGAGGAGGAATATAACATCCCCACTATAATCCCCAGTATAATTTATGCTTAATATAGATGCAATGTGTGGCTATGATCCAAGCAATGTAATATGCAAATTGTATTTCTATGTTTTAATAATAAAATGTGATGTCGGCTGCTAAGGGGACATGGACAGAGATGGGGGATGAATTAATCCACAAGAGAGAGGAGGGTCTAAGAGAATGGCCAAGAGGGGCCAAAGGGGGGGATTACCCATGTATATTAATCCAACCCAGATTTTTGAATTATATTATCTTTTGGGGAAGACTTCTACTTTTTGCTTGAGAGTATGATAGCTCAATCATTGAATGCATGTAAGAGGGTAGGTGAGAGAAGTCACATCCCATAGTTATTAGAAGCATGGGGGATGAGTACAATCATCTTAGGGAAGTGTGTGAGTCAAGAAAAGCAGCCAAAGGAGAGGAAATTTGTTTGGGTTGGGACAACAAATTTAGACAATCAATGTTTTTGCACAAGCATGAGGTAGAGAGCAAGGTAAAAAAATTGGATATGGTGCAGCAATGGAGGGATAATTATAGAGCATATTGAAGTGTTTTTTGGAGTGTATTGGAAATGAAGATTGAAGAGCCGGGTTGTCAGGTCTAAATATTGAACTCTAGAGCGAGTTTCACTATAATAGCAAGTGTTTGATGTTGTTGTTGGTAGTTTTCATGGCAGTGAGTTCCCTTGAGTTTCTCAGATAAGAGATCCATGGTTACCTGTGATAGAGAGACCCTGATAAATAAATGGGATTCCCAAGGGAATGAGATCAATGAAGGGGTACATTCCTTGGGTTGGGCAAGTCGAGAGGAAGAGAGCTAGTAGAAAATCAGGATAGTTGTAGGAGAATACCAATGGGTTGTGAGTTTTATGTGTTGTGAGTGGAGTGTGGGAGACCACCCTCTTTGTGGATTACTAGCTGCAACTCGGGGGTGGATGGCTATTGATATCTAGAACAATCGTTCTATGGTTGGGTGGAACGTCCATCCAAAGCAGTTGATTGCACAACTGTTTATAAAAATATAAGTGTTTTACCTTGTTTCTATTGTAAAGTGAGTTTAATTGTTGTGCTTTAACTTTGTAATTGTGAATGATTTATATGTTGTTGTAATGAGTTATTTACTGCATTTATGTGTGATTTTAGCGTGTTGTAGATGAATCTAAATAATGATAACAGTTAGCAACTAAATCTGGTTTTAATTCGTAGCTATAAGCTACAAGAAATTAATTTAGATAGCATAAATTTTGTTTCTATGAGTATTATGCACCGTAATGTTCCTTGATTGAGTTGGGGAACATTACAATTGTGGTGGAATATTCTTGATAAATAATGTTTTTTCATGCTTTCTCTTGGATTAGGTAAGAAATTTATACAATTGTATGTTTTCTTCTTGATTTCAAGGTTAATTTGTCAAACCCTTGGAGGAGTATAAGGGCATACACCCTCCATCAAGATCTATCTTTTATTGTCATTGAAAAGGATGTTTTCAAAGGTTGCTACAAGGAGTAAAAGGGCTTACACCCTTGTAGATTTACCTTGCTAAGGTTTGTTTACTCTAGGATATAAAAATGCTTACACCCCTAGAGGAGTAATAAACCCTAGCTCATACACAAGAGACCCTATGACCCAATAGATAGGGCACTAATCTTTTTGAATTGGATATTGAATATTGTGCATTGGTAAACGTGATATCAATGAGATTGAATTGTTCAAATTTGGAATTTAGCCAAGTAACCTAGTTGTTATAATTAATATTTAGCTACAACCAATAGGGTTGCAACAAATTCACTCTTTTATCACTCTTTACTCGCTTTTCTATCTTTGAAATTCACTTGCAAGCCTTGGTAAAAAAAAATTCACAAGAACTAGTGGATTTATATTAATATGAAAAAAAGGCGTGGCCTAGACCACAGGATACAAAAAAGAGAGTTAAAAAAAAGACACAATTCCAGCTCTAACAGAGCCTCTATCAGCCTGTTGTTTATCTTCCAACTATCACTTGTCCATATCTTACTACTACTGCTATTCTTAGCTACATAGATTCGGCAAAAAATACCAATTATACAAATTGTTAGACAATACATACACTAAGTATTATTAGCTTTTTCTAGAACATAATCATTCTCTTCTTGTTCTGGTTCCTCA
>ML786614.1:211080-264576 GCA_009831015.1 Picea engelmannii
GCCTTAAGGATGACCCAATTATGGGTAAAGTGAGTAGAAAATAGAATCCCAAGAGGTCCCATAATCTAGATAATAAGCCATTAAGAAAAATACAAAAATATGAACTGGGGATAACCCAAAATAAGTAAGAAAAGACCCTTGAAGCACATGAACCCTGCCACGAAAGACACGTCAGGAAAGTGAAAAAACCCACCAAGATACAAGCCAGAAAATAAGATGCTAGAGAAGATTGCCAGACACCGGAAGGACCATGTTAGAGCGGTATGAGGCTCCCACATCAAGAGAAATCATAAAGCATTAGAGCATGTGAAAACTTCATCAAGCACCACAAAAGGAGAAAACCAAAAAGACACACACCCCCAATAAGGACATCAAAGTGCAACCCACACAAACATCGCATGCCCAGAGCGAGGAACTCAAATCTTTGGCCTTGAACCTCTTCTCAGATGAGGAAAAGATAAGACACCAAAACCCGCCAAAAAACTTGATCTGAGCATACATCAAACCCTGAACATCCATCAAAACCCAAGAAAAACCCTAGATGACTGAAGAAGTAGCACCAGGCGAATGACTGAGTGCAAAAGATCTAATTGAAGATTAGGCCAAAACCCAGCCCCAGGGAGAGTGGCGAGCAGAAAGAAAAATCAACCAGATCTGTGCCCATTCGACCATGCAGAGCCAGGAAATAAGCCTCCGCATGTGCATATGGACAGATGCAACAAAGGATCCCCTAGAGGATGGAGAAGAAGAAGATCCGACCACTGAAAACGGAGCAGAAACCACCGAACAAGATTCACTTCCCAGAAAACAAAAAAATGCGGAAGAAACAACTGCAATAATAAGAAAAGAACCCCAAAAATTGATCCACCTCCACCACCACGTGACCTAAGAAATAAAAAGAGTCATAACCTAGAGCGACTCATGATAGAGAGAGCCCAACACATCAGGCAACGACTAGAATGATGCAAATCCAGGCTACAACGGAAGCTATAGATCGAGCTGTGGCTAGGAGAACCCTAGCCATAGCCCGATCTTGTCAGGATTATATATATATATATATATTTATTTTGATTGGTTCCTTTCATTTGGTTATAATTTATACAAATTCCATATCTCTACAAACTCGGTAGATATTGGGACAACCATGTCCAATCTTTGTATTTGTACATTAGGCCAACATACTCCATTAGTTCAACTATGTTTTTGTATGGAATGTTTACACCATCCATAGAAAAGATCCCCAACCCATGTAAATTAAATGGAGCAATTTGATATGTTCTCAAATTGAAACAAAAAATGGTGTCCAACTCAGGGAGTGGTTTTTGGTTCCCAGTTTTTGGCATAATGTTTGTATCTAAATGACACTTCCTTGTCTTCATCAATCTCATTGTCATAAGAGCACATCCCTTCTTCAACAAGAAACATATCTATATATATTTTTAAATTTTCTTTTGGCATTGCCACCTCCAGTGGATCTCAACCTCTTATTTGATGTTTTCGCTTCCCCTCTTCCTTCAAAACTACCATCGCTCTCTGAATTAATATGTGATAGATATCTATTTGGTTATCTATATCCATGCATCAAAACACATGTTAGGAAGTGGATGCCCTATAGGAGGGCAATGCGTGATAAAATAATATATGATAGTATACTTAGTTTGTTTGTTGTATTGAGATCCGATCCTCATGTTTATTAAGCTTTTTGTATCTCAACATGCATGTTGTGAGGGTGTAAGACCCCTTGGGGACATACAAGGGTTATGAACTTGTGTACTTACTCTCTTATCTAGTTCAAACATTCTGTTCAAATTCAAATATGGTTAAGAACTTGTGTATTTATTTTGTGCAAAATTCATACATTATGTTGTAAATATAATTTATATTCCAGGTAAAATTTAATAACAACAATTATTTCCTATTAGGCAAAATTCATCTACAACATTTGCAACAAATTACAACAATTTAATTAGCAATTATAATTGTCGCTAAGATGATGCCTTGCATAGCATGTGTCGAATTAGAATATCTAGGAATGACATAATTTTAACGCAAATCATGATACCACCCATTGTGTCATATTTCACGTCGCCCTTCCTTGAATTTTTTCATAGAAAACTACACTAGGGGGCAATATTATTTACAATGCTACAACCTTGTATTGTAGTAATGAATCAATTGTAAATATCTTGCAGGACATCAACTACCCTCTCAAATACATTTTTAACCCAAATGAAAGAATGTATGAGTGGCTTCTCTCAATCTTGGATCAATAGGCCTCATCGCCCGAATTACTCACAAGGGGATATTAAACAATTGAATTATTTGAAGTTGGGTATGTGACTAAATCCAACTAAGGAGGATCAAAGTATTCACAAGTTCTTGGTGGGTATGAAGGTTTGGAAATGAAAGTGTGAAGATAAATGCTTAAATTTTAAATTTGTTGCCATGTCTTTAGTATAGGTAGATTTAATAATAACTAGAAGTATTATGTTCCATGTCACAATGTATACAACCAAAATTCTTACTAGTTTGTATTCTTTCGTTTTGATTTTTATTAATATTTTATTTTACATAAAAATTCCCCTCCTCTGTAGGATACAATATGATGTTAGTTGATCTTCTTGTTATTTGATTATATATGCCATATTGGCATAGTGACAAGATTCCCTTGGCAATTTATTCTTTTGATTATAGTCGTCACCATTTTTCTACCTTTTCTCTTTGTGTATTACACCTTAGATTCACTTCAATGCACCCTAATTTTTTTGCTAGATGTGGTCCATCATATGAGAAAATTATGTGTATCATTATGTCATGATGAACCAAAATTGTGGTTATATTTGTACTCATGTATTGTATCGGTCCATGTTTAGATGGTCTATGTAATAATGAGGGACCTAGCTGGTATCTCCAGACCCCCTGTGGTCAGTCATGCCCCATCCTTTTAGTACCCATTTCAAGAGATTCCTTTCTCTTATGGATTTGAATAACTATCCCTTGGTGGCAATAACTCACCATCATGTAAGTCAATTATTATCTAGGTAGGTATGCAAGGATCTTGAGATGAATCTACTAGGACTCATGATCTAGGGGAACTTCTTGTCTCTCTCACTTCTTTGTATGTAATGTAAAAGTGTTTCTCATGTTGTAAAGGTTGTCATACCTATTTATATCACACTTCTCTTATGCCTAAGCATGGGCACCAATCTTATGTATTTGTCACACTTTCGCCATCTACTCTTGGATATGATTCCGTAGATGCTCGCCTAGTTTCACATTTATCGAGGTAGTACACATATCACAAGGAAATGGTCACATCATCAGAGGAACTTTATGGATATTTACACTTGCATGGGCCACTTCACTCCATGCCACATCATAGATCCAAGAGTTCTCTCCTCATTCATCAATTTTTGAGCTATTTGTTACTTGATTTGAGGGACAACCTCACTCATGTGGACGTCATACTAGTTGTTGGGGGTCTTATGACCCATTTTTACTTGGAGGGTCACTTTCCATGCTTTTTGGAGGTAGACTTGCTTGAGATATGGACATGTTCATACCTCAAAGACATGTTTTGAGGACTTGTGAGCATGATTTGAGGATCCATCCACTTCTTGGGGCCTTATTCACTCATTCCACCTTTGGAGGCTATACATTGGCTTATTCTTTGCTTGGGAGGCCTATACACCATGATTTGAGGCTTGTAATATACATTTTCAAGGGAACATTGAGCTTATACACCAAATTGACCTCTCTTTTGTGGGATGACCCTCTTCTCTTGAGGGATTTATGTATATGTGGCATGCTTTACTTGTATATCAACTTACTCTCCTTAATTATGTGGATGACAAGTCACTTTTGTAAATCTCTTTGGCTAAGTTTAGGGAGATTGCAGAATAATAAAGAATGAGAAGGATGTAGAAGCCTCATCTATAAATAGAGGCTCCCCTCTCATTCTAAATTGTTGTTTTTGTTGGACATCATTTGGTAATACAATTTGTTGAAGATCTACCTACTCGAGGTTTTGGTGTTAATTCTTGGAGCTCTCTCTTTCTCAGTGGATCAAAGATTTTTTGTGATAGTTCAATACTTCTACTATATTTCAAGATTAATCCATTCAAGGGTTACTATACCACTTGAAGATAAGATGCTTTAGGTTTTCTTCCTTATTTCTTCTCTGGTTAGCTTGGGTAAGTGCTCAATGATTTTCTTTATTTTTCCTCTGGGTTCCTTGGCAAGGGTTTTAAGTATTTTGTTCAAGTTATAGTCGTTCTTGTTGGTGAAAGTTTTCCCCTTGTGGAATTCCTTCTTGTAGGGCCTTGGTATTCATACCTTATCTTGATTATATAAGAGATTATTCTACCCTAGTGGTTCTAATCTCTTAACCCTAATCCTTAAGATAAGAGTGACTAGTTCTTATAGGGGAATACTTCTTGACCCCATAATCCTGAGTGGGAATAATGCAATTGTCTTCTCCCAACAACCAACCAAAAAATCCTAAAATATAAAATATTTATTTTTGTTTGTTTAGAAATAAATCTAATGGTGAAAATTCAAGAAAAATCATAAACTTAGATTTCTTTCCAAGTCTACTGCAAAGTTAACAGTTTATTCCATTTTCTAGACTTATTTTATTAAGGGTTTGTGCTTAAATGTTTATATCTAACCCTAATAAGGAAAAATGACCCTATAAAAATTTTCTTCAAGGTGTTATCTAACATTTTGTGGGTTGATTTAAGGATTTGTTAAATCTGGAAAATACATAACAACAATAAAAAATCAGATTTGGAGAAACCATAGGAGTTTCAACATGTAATAATCCACGTCTTCAAGCATATTATGGCTATATAACATATTTATTCTCGATACACCTCAAGTTTCCAAAGGGTAGTTTCAAGCTTGATTTTAAATGGCATCTAATTTCAAAGAAATCTGTCAAATCAATGGTGTAACACACCCAACCCCCTAACCCTTACATAGGCTAGTGGGGTGTCAAAAATTTCCTCTTTCTTTCCTCAAAACCACCTTTATTCATTGTCACTAAAATCCAATTCTAGATTCATAATATCGTTTTTCTCGTTGAGAGCTTTCCAATGACTATAACCATGCCCAAAACCAAGCTTTGGATCAAAAGTTACATCCTCCTAATGTTTTTAGGCCTTCATTGGCCAAGGCTGCCACACTGCCATGTGGCATCCACATGGCTCCATGTCACATGCATCCTTTGAAGTGGAATTGACGTGTCATAACACGTCACCCTTGAGAGCGGACTTGTTTTATATCATGGAAGTTGGAGTGGTACCTACCATTGGGCCCTCCGAGACCTTGGGCTTATCGGGCCCACGACCCTTTCGCACTCAACCATACCATGCATTCTTCTAGTGTCTGATATACTGGAACACTAACCCATCGTGGTACTGAGATATCAACCCCCTAGGTAAACTAATATTCACTCCAACTCCAACCACCTAGTCCGGTATCTGAGTTGGCACCCAGGACACGTGGCCCTTCCAAAACCCACCATCTAGCTTGACACGTGGCCTTGTTGTCACCTTCCACCTAACTTGACATGTGGCACTCATGGAATGATACAAATCATGGCTTCACAACTCTAGATCACCTTGGCACGTGGAATGACATCCACTTGACATGTGGACCATCCACGACATGTCACATCATCACCAGACACAAATTTATCCAATCAGGTGCCGACACCTGTTCATTTCTCATTGGTATGATTATGTCATATTGACGTCACTCAAGTGTAATCAACATGTGTCTCCTACATCCTCTTTCTCACATGATAACAAAGGGAATGGGCTAGATTTTTGACAACACAGGTATTCCAACATAGGAAGAACACCTTCAGTAACCACTCACACAACCAGATCAAAGATCAACACACCGATGTTTTGACGTGGTAAAACCCCTATGGGGAAACATCCACGGCCCCAGCCAACGCGACCACTTGGAGCAGTTTATCAATGCAAAAGAAAAAGATTACATAGAGATTTTATAAGAGAGTTTCTCACAATCGATCATCGACAAATGACCCTCCATGCTCTTTAAATAGAGATCATTGACTAATTGGGTGTTAAGCCATAGATAAATGGTCGTTAAGATCGAGGATAATATGAATTGTTGGATCACTATATATTGGGAACATATCGTGACCGTCGAATTTTCTAAATACAAATGCATACTAAAGAAACACACTAAGAAACACACTTTTACCTAACGGCACATTAGACCAAGTAGATCTTAACTAAATCCTAAGTGTCTAAATATCCTAACATCCCCCCTTAAGAAAAAATTGGGATAGGATTGAAGGATTTGCAATAGTGACACAATAGGAGAAGGAAGGAGGCATTAGAGCCTACCCCAATTTAATGACAACTTCCTGAACTTCTAACATAGATCAATGTTTGGAAAACTTCGCTTCTATAAAAGACTTTGTGAAAATGTATGAAACTTGATCTTTTGTAGGGAAAAATAACACTTCAATAACTTGATCATGAATGAAATTTATGATGAAGTGCATGTGTAGCTCAATGTGATTGCTGAGATGATGTTGAACTGGGTCTTTAGTGATCTTGATGGCACTCCGATTGTCGCACCAAAGGATGGTCGGATGCTGCTGCTGGAATCCAAACTCTGAAAGGATTTGTCAAAGCCACAAGGCTTCCTAAATTACATTTACCACTACTTGGTACTCTGCTTCTACTGAAGAAAGTGCAATAGCCTGTTGTTTCTTACAGGTCCAAGTGACAGGTCTTGATCCAAGGATGAAAACATAACCTGTAGTAGACTTCCAATCATCAAGGTCACCGGCCCAATCTAAATCAGTGAAACCAACCAATAAAAGAGTCCCTTCTGAGCTATAATGTATCCCAAATTGAACTATACCACGGACATAGTGAAGTATCCTTTTAGCTACTTACAAATGGATTTCATGGGGTTTTTGCATATATCAGGAAACAAGACCAACAACAAAGGAAATATCAAGATGGGTATGAGTCAAGTATAAGAGGCTACCAACTAACTGACGGTACAGGGTGGCATCAAATTCATAAGAAGTATAGGTGGCAGTAAGCTTGACTCCAGACTGGAAAGGAGAAGGGGCTGGTTTACAATCATCCATGTGAAAGCGATGAAGAAGGTCACAAACATACTTAGACTGGGAAAGAAAAATTCCTTCATTGGTTTGCAAAACTTGGAGGCCAAGGAAATAGTGCAAAAATCCTAAGTATGTCATTTCAAATTTCTTCTTAAGGTTGGTTTTCACATGGTTTAAAAGTTTTGAGTCACTACCAGTAAGGATAAGGTCATCAATATAAAGGACAAGGATTATGAGATGGCTTCCTACTTTCTTGATATAGACATTAGGATCATAATGGCATATAGATAATTCGATGTCAATAAGAAAGCTGTCCATTTTGGCATACCAAGCTCAGGGAGCTTTCTTAAGACCATAAAGAGATTTCTTAAGGTGACAAACAAGGCTAGAGTCATTTTGGGCATAGCCAGGAGGTTGTTCCATGTATATTTATTCTTGCAAATCTACATGCAATAAGGAAGATTTAACATCCATCTAATGGAACTCCCATTTATGTGAGGCAGCAAGGGCAAGAACAAGGCGAATGGAATTCATTTTGGCTACAGGGGAAAAGGTTTCATTATAGTTAATTCCTTCAACTTGGGAAAATCCTTTGGCAACTAACCGAGCCTTGTTTCTTTCAACACTTCCATCTTATGCATACTTAGTTCTATAGACCCATTTACATCTAACAAGTTTTCTTCCTTTTGGAAGAGGTACAAGATCCCAAGTATCATTTTCCATTAAAGAACGATACTCTTCATTCATTGATGTATCCCAATATGGATGACCTGAAGCTTCTGCAAATGTCTCTGGATCATGAGTCTCTAAAACTTGAGCCAAAAGAGAAGAGGCTCACTAGAACTGTGAACGTGTTCGACGCTGATATGAAGGATCACTGACAAGATCACCAACTACTTCTCGTGTTGAACAGACCCATCTATGAAGTGGTGGAACTAGTGTTGTTTCAGGTTCAAAGGACTCATCTGGAGGAAGGTGAGTAGGTGGAGGTGGATTTTCGTCCTCATTGTCATCATCTGAAGAAGAAACTAGAATATGAACAAAAGAAGGCACAAACTCCGAAGATGGCTTGCAGGCCAAAGAAGGCACACTCACCAAATTAGGTTCACAGGCCAAGAGATTTTCATCAAATTTAACATCTCTTCTAATAATAATTTCATTACAACGTGGTTGAAGAAGTCTATAACCTTTGACATCTTTAGAATAACCAAAAAATATACACTTCTCACTTTTAGGCTATAATGCTTTCCTTTTCTCATTAGGAATGTGAGCCCATGTTATGCTGCCAAATACACAGAAGTGACCTACATCTAGTTTAATTTTATTCCAAGCTTCTTCTAGTGTTTATTTTTAAGAGCCTTCATGGGAGTGCAATTTATTATGTAATTTTCACAGTTGATTACTTCTACCCAATACTTTAGAATTAATCCCTTAGATTGGATCATACAATTAACCATTTCTTTTAATGTGCGTTTCTTTCTCTCAGCAACACCATTTTGTTGTGGTGTATATGGAACAATGTCTTGCATTTGGATGCCCTGTGTAGTGTAGTAACTTGTAAAATGATTGTTCACATATTCGCTTCCATTATCTATTCTTAACCTTTGAATTTGTCTAGATTTCTTTTCTACAAGGGCCTTGTAGGCCAAAAACTTGTCAAAAAATTCATTCTTAAGTTTTAAGAATTAAACCCAAGTACGTTTGGAAAAACCATCAATGAAAGTTAAGAAATACTTTGTTGGCATAGGGGCAGACCCAGGGTTCAACACTTCAACAACGCACCAACAAAACCCTAACTACCGACCCTTTCGGCAACACCTGCGAAGCAGATGAAGTCTCACCTGAGGTAGAGGCAGGGGTGGTTGCAGGACTTCGATGTCTGCAACCTTAGCTGGGACACCGATCTGTGATTATAACACCTTAACAGAGCACTCGACAGTTATAGTCATTAATATTCAGCCTTAGTTTACAATGCATATAAACCTTAATAACATAGCAGGGAAATATTCACACCGATCTATTATAATCAAGCACTAAGCACATTAGCATAGATAAGATCTAGCATTCATTCACATTATTCAACACTAAGCTATCATATCAGATTCTTCTAAGCATATATCAATGAACTAAGCATTTAATCACATAAACAAAAGAACAACCATAAAGCACAAAACAACCACAACACAAGATATACATGGTTCACCCCCAGCCTGGGGCTACATCCACCAACTCTTCTTCTCTTTTATTGCCTTCTGTCAATACTATACATGCACAGAGCCATGAGATATTACTCCATAGAGGACAAGAGATCTGCGTGCACTTCGCTAGATCCTCCTTCCCTGAGCTACAACGCAAAGCCTTCCAATGTCTCTTACAATCACTTGCACTTAGCTCTGCAAGTCTCACACAATATGCACAAAGCAATTACAATCACTACTTGCACTTAGCACTTAACACTTAACAAGATACAAAAGACCTTATTTTCTCTGTCTCTTTCTTACATCGCCTAGACTTCTATTTATACATTACAAAAAGGGCATAAAAATGGTTAAACCCATGGGCCGACATCCCCATACCCGTTACATAGCCCAAAACCCAAAAATCCCTAAAAAGGGGCCGAAATCCCGTGATCTCTGCTTCGACTTGCGCTCCGCCTTCGACAGCCTATCGAAGTCCCAAAATAGGTCAATCCTGACCAAGGATTCTCAAAACTTGGTCAAGGGCCAACATACTTGCACCCAAAAAAAGGAGTAGAAAGTGGACCACACAAATCATTGTGAACAAACTGCAAAGGGCCTGAGGCGTGCCAGGAGGCACATTTGTCAAAACTGTCCTGATGATGTTTGTCGAGAACACAACCGACACAAACACCATCTCTGCATGAAACAAGAGGAATACCAATCACCATATGTTGATTACATAGTTGCTGCAATGAGCGATAGTTTAGATGACCAAACTGCTGATGCCAAAGTTTTCTCAAGTCATCGCTATGAGAAACAAAAACTGATGAAAAATATGATGACCCAAAGTTGTCAAACTTGTACAACCTGGTAACATCATCAACAATTCCAGTTGCAAGAACATGCTTAGTAACTTTTAGATCCTTAATTACAACTTGGTGAGGTGAAAACTCTGTAGTTTTACCTTCACTTGAATGAGTGATTTGATATACTGATAGAAGGTTACAAGAAATACTTGGAACACATGATAAATCATTGAAATGACCATTATCTACTTGCACTGTTCCAGATCCTACAACACTAAGAGATCTATCATTACCAACACATATTTTCTTGGTGTTACATTCATTTAGAGTAGAAAATATGTCTTTATCCTTGGCCATATGATAAGACGCTCCATAATCAATAAGCCACTCATAATAAGAAGAAGTAGAAGTTGTATTGAAGGAGAAACCAGAAGAAGAAAGTGCATGTCCAGAAGAAGAAGAAGAAGTAGAATCAATACTGATGTTGTGCTTCTTCATTGTTGCTTCTAAAGTTGCCATATTCTTGAAACATTTGGACTCACCATGACCATATTTATCACAAAAGTTGCAATGTCTGTCAGTCTTATTATTTTTATATTTTTCTCCTTTGTCACCATTAGGAGCTGAAGCTGTTTGAGTGGGTTTGGGACCCTTATGTTGCTTGTTGTTGTAGAAAGGATGTTGCTTCTTGGGATATTTGGGTTTATCTTTCTGCTGGGAAACTAAGGTTTTGTTGGAGGTACCTGTAGTGCTGATCACTCCAAGTTGTACAAACTTATCTTCCTCTCTAATCAAAGCAGCACAAAAGGACTCAAGAGTGGGTTTTTGATAAGATTTTCCTAGAGCCTTTCTCATGGCATAAAAGGTAGATACAAACACATAATATGCACTACCTAGCTTAGAAAGAATAAAATAGATGCAACGCTCTTCCTCCATTTTTATCTCACATTCTTCACATAAAATTCGGAGTGTTTTAAACTTAGATAGATAGTCTCCAAGGCAAGAAAAATCATTTGGACTTACGGTCAATACTTGATTTTCTAAATGTTGTTCTCGAATAATATTGAGTTTACCAAACACAAATTCAATATTTTCCCAAGCTTCATCCGGGTCATCAATTTCTTTAAGGTGGAACCTTAAATAAGGAGAGATGGACATTTCGATTAGTCCACATGCTTCATCACTCCTATTAGCCCATTTGAATTTATTATCATCATCAATGGGTGATTTTTCCTTTCCCAAGGTAATCCGGTACAAGCCTTTAATTCTTAATAAATCTTCCATATGAGATTTCCATTGGAAGTAGTTGGTGCTAGTAAGCAAAAGATTACTGGAAGAATCCATATTAAATCTATAGATAATATGGATTTAAAAACTGAAACTAATGATCTAGATGGACAAATCTTGAAAAATTGTTCGGTTAAAAAAAAAAAACGACACTAAAAACAGACTTCAGATGTGAAAGTTATGCCCTTTTTTAAAAACGACATAAACGATAACCGAATGACCATGTGGTGGTGTAATTTGTTTTATGAAGTGACCCACTTTTATAAAGAGAAGCGATGATCACTTTTATAATGAAGTTACTTTATAAAAGAAAATTTGCATGCAAAATAAATAACTCTAAAATAAAATATTAAAGCTACTTATAGTGATTGATTTTTATACTTGAAGTGAAATATACTTTACAATTTGAGCATGAACTTTAAAAAAAAAAGTAACAAAAGAGAGACTTAAACTCAAGACCTCTTACTTAATAAGGCAACTTTTAACCAAATGGTCTAGCAAAACATATTGTATTGTTTAACAAGAGGATTGTTGTTGTTGTTGTCAAGGATGATTTTAAGGATGGAAATTTGTTTTAAAATGTAGAAACCTTGGTGAATCTTACTAATCCTTCATATGCCTACTATAAATGTTTGGCCATATTTTTTTTAAAATATTCAAATTTATAAGGATTTATATAGTTTTTATAACTTTTTGGCGATTTTAATGGTAAAATAGTTATATCCTATAGAATTTGGGCGAATCATTTTTAAAATAGCGAATCCCGTTTTTGGAAAAACCATGGAAAATTAGCCCATGAGTGAAATTTATCCCCTAAAATCATCCATGGTTGTTGTTGTTGAAGATGGCCTTGGAGAGCGTGCTTAAAAAAACTCTTTTCACGCAAGATTTTTTTTTTCTTCTCGATGACAACAAAGGTTAGATCTCAGTTAGCTTACCCAGAAGATGCACCTTTTCCAATCTGTTTCTGATTCTCGAGATAGCACAAGGAGCGGGGCAAAGAGCATAGATAGATCTAAAAGAGTGGCAACCCAGAAACAAATAATATAAAACTGAAATAAAACCAAAATAATACTCTGCAAACATTTAAAAAATGCGTATTCATGCTTTATACCTCCGAATTTTACTGAAATGGCAAACATAAACCTTTTCGAGTGAAACAAAAAGTGTTCCCAGCTGAAACGAGTGATCCAGACACAATGGAACAATCCTCTCATCCTAGAAATGTACTAAAATGACAAAAAATGGAGATGAGACAACTCGGCTTCACGATCTCGATCTACAACATGAGCGAGTCTTCAAACAATCTCTGATACCATGTTCGACAATACAGGTATTCCAACAGAGGAAGAACACCTTCAGTAACCACTCACACAACCAGATCAAAGATCAACACACCAATTTTTTGACATGGTAAAACCCCTACGGGGAAACATCCATGACCCCAGCCAATGCAACCACTTGGAGTAGTTTATTAATGCAAAACAAAAAGATTATAGAGAGATTTTACAAGAGAGTTTCTCACAATCGATCATCGACAAATGAACCTCCATGCTCTTTAAATAGAGATCATGGATCAATCGGGTGTTAAGCCATGAATTAATGGCCGTTAAGATCGAGGAGAATATGAACCTTCGGATCACTCTATGTCGGGAACATATTGTGACCGTCGAATTTCATAACTACAAATGAATACTAAAGAAACACACTAAGAAATACACTTTTACCTAACGACACATTATACCAAGTAGATATTAACTAACTCCTAAGTTTCTAAATATCCTAACACTGGAACCCTTCCCCGGAGCTATGCCCCATCGGGCATCGGAAGATCGAGAAATCATAAGGAGAACATGCTTGGGGAAGACTCCCGGTAATCTAGGGAAATGAGCGGAAACTGTTCCATATCCATGCCCCATTGGGTACCAACATATTGGGACCTCCCTAAATGAAAACATACTTCGAAAACCTTTGGGGGTCTGCTACTCCGGTACCCTGGGTGTTAACCCTTCATGAGCTTCCACGAGAGATCAATGACCGATATTTCCTAGCACCCTAATCCAACGACCAGGATTCAATGGCACTATCCAAAGGGTATTCACATTCAACCAAGCCCATATTTGATCCATCAACATATCTGTTGTTGATGTGTGTCATACTCAGACACGTTAACTTCCATGTAGACACTCCTCATCATCATGATGTCACTCACTTTGCAAGTGAATGGGTTAGAACCCCGCGTGGGAACCCTAGCCACCGGGTATCAGGTACTGGGATATTACAAGGTCTATGGCTTACGTTTGTTCCGGTTCTATGGTATCCGGTAGCCCAATAATCCAAGACTTCACCTCTTGCTTTCAATTTTCTTGATAACGATTAGATGACTATCATCTAGCCTGCCACTCGATCCTATGGATATCGTTCCTTGTCAATTTAACTGTAATTTCAATGGGTAAACAACCCATCCTTTGATGGTTGAGATTGAATCCCACTCTAGGATCAACGTCTACTGCTCTTCCTTTATTTTCAAAAAGGGATCTCAAAGGAGGTTTATCTATGGACTTAGTAACCCTGCAATCCTTCACTGCACCTTCTTGCAGGGATTCTTAAATCTCCCCCCTCAATATTTACAAACTTCCTCTTTAGAAATAAATAAAAACAGGGTTTAATGACCTTCTCTAGCCTCCTACACACAAACCAAACAATTAATTCATTACCCCTTTTAAGGAAGTTTACAACACTTCATTCCTCTAAAAAGTTATCATTCATTTCTTAACTTGTATGTTGGGTTTCCTTTCCTGGGAAACACACTACAACAAATATCCTACTGTGCACACATAAAGCACAGACATATATTCCTTCAGTTTCCTTATAGATTCTGGCCCATAACCATGCAATTATATCCATTACATCAACATGGAGTATTTTTATCTTTCAAAACATAATACAAAGTTCTTATATTCAAATGTACAAGGCATGTACAATTCCATACAATTCCCCAATTACTTCAGCTCAAAGGCTCGCAAATGCAACAAGCACTCAATACATCAAACAAGATTACACATTCATGAATACAAATGCAGGCACCTACCATTCATTATACTCAATACACAAAGCGTAAGAATATTTTTTTGTTCACAAGTTGTAGCCAATCAACTTAATGTGGGTGAGTCCACCCAACCATAGAATCTGCTTGCTCAACCACTTTGACAACATGCCACCCCCATGCCAGGTCATGATACCACCAAGGGATTCTCATAATTGAATCAATGAGTCAAAGAATGGATTAGGGAGGTTACTCTCCTCCACTCCATTGGCAACAACAAAAGTTTCCCCTCTTTCCCACTAGACCTCCATGGGGTTTATTAGATGCCTTCCCAACTGGATTTCCTTTGTACAAGAGAGTCCCTTCACAGTTACATTGTCCCTTAGTGCCCTCTCCTTCCAATGTCGGTTTCTTTCCAGCAGGAATCAAGCTCGTGACCCTCTTTTGCTTCAGTCTAGAGTTTTAGGTCTTCTCTGCTCCAGAGTGTCCATTCATTTCTTAGGCATACTACCTATTCCTCCCTCTGGTCTGGTCTACATACTCGAGCTTCCTCTACTTTACATCGTTCTTCTCTCATAAACACCCATTCTTTGTATTTTGTTCTCTTGTTGAGACATAAATTTCTCTATCTCTTTCTCAATCCGATCTCTCCACACTCTCCACACTAAACTCTCTCCTACTACCAACACTTGTTCCTTCTCTTCATGCTCTTCTCCTTCATTTCCCCCAATTTGGGTTGTCTTCCTCAACATGCACCCGTGTGATTCTGCTCCACCCTAGAGGGTTCTCAACTTGTCCTTCTTCGTTCAGTTAGAAGGGATCATTGGGTTCAACCTAGGGTTTGCAAGATATGTAATGTGTTGTAACTCTAGCAGAAAATTTCTGTTGTCCAAGCCAAGTCTTCCATGCTTCCATTCATTGAGAGTGGTTAGTTGTTCAACTACCAATCCCCCTTTTGATTAAATGATTTTCTTCAGCTACAAGTTAGAGGAATCATGGTCATTTCCTCCACATCATTTATCAAGGTGGCTTGGGATCTCTTGCACATGAATCCCCTTTTATGCCCCCTCACTAATCCCTCTCATGGTATCATGGCCATTACTTTTAAGGCTTCACCCATCAGTCAATTGTGCAACATTTCCAATTAACAACATTCACAATGTTTATAATCCATGGCATGGAAATCATTAAACATGATTAATTACATATAATCAAGGGTTTATAAATAGGGTGTTACATTCCAAAACATAATATTATATTAAGCACACTGCCAACAATAACACTAGATTCAAATATAAATCTTTATGTTTTACAAATGTATGGATCATAGGAGTTTCAACATGTAATTATCCATGTCTTCCAACATATTATGGTCATATAACCGATTTATTCTCGATACACCTCAGGTTTCCAAAGGGTAGTTTCAAGCTTGATTTTAAATGCCATCTGATTCCAAAGAAATTTGTCAAATTAATGGACATGCATGATCCTAAAGGGTAACACAATTTCAAAGCATATTCTAAGATTTAAAAAAAAGATGTTAAAACATATGTGTATCACACTCCTAAAAATTCGTCTAAGAGTTCTACCATGATGCATATTATTAGTATCATGTTCTACGTTCCAAAATTTGTCCAACTGCCACCATTTGAGAATACTCTAAATAAATTTCTACTTTATTTTCATATTTTCCTTTGTAATTTATTTAGTTAAATGAATACTTCCAAGTTTGTATAGAAATGTGAAAAGTATAGGTCAATCCTTGAGACTTCCTTGGGACAATTCAATAGTTCTAAGACAGCAAAATAAGGCTAGTAAGAAACCCACGCCTTCCAGGATAAAACATATAAATAGCCATCAAAATAAATTGGATTTATGAGGCAAATAGGATCAAAAGTTTCATTTTAAAATAATAGCAACTTGCATAAACCGATGGTAATGAGCTGGAGAGAAAAAAATAATGAAAACCTAAAGAAGGTAATCACACAGGAAGCCTAGTTGATGGGTATAGAGGATGAGGGACATGAATATGTAAGGTAGCATAAAAACATTAAGAAAAATAGTTACAGAATTGTCACCTCCATATGCTCAAACTTATAGGCTAATTCCAGTTGATAATGATTTTGTTAGTTATAATCAATTCAAAAACTACTAAAATACCTGTTGTAGTGATATAATAAAATGATATATGAAAATAATGTGCTAAAATGTCAAAGGTCTTAGGTGACTACAACCTCAATTTCAGATAGTTGTAAACCTCTTGGGAAATTGTAACCCTTGTTGTGAAAGAGCAGAATATATCAAGACGATTGTAACCTTTGATCATAAAGACCTTAGTAAATGGTAACACAAATAAATCAACACATAAGTGGCATTTACTGCCTAAAACTTCTTGAGAGATCCCCATGATATTTTTCTCACAACAATGTCAATTAGATTGGTTCCAAAGAAACATTCTTTGGAAACGTGCATACTACTACTGTAAATGAAATAGAAATAATAACAAAGGTTGAGGTCAATACTAAGAATGATTATGGAGGTTGCACAATACAAAAACATGCAAACTTATACATAGAGCAGAGACATGACCAAGAGGTTGATTTACTAATAGTAATACCAAAATATACATGAATTTTTTACTTAGAAATTTATAATACAGAGTTTTCATATTACACATAGAGAAGATACATCTTGTGATAGAAGTAAGCACAATATTCCTACAAATTTGTTGAAACAACTATTTTTGTAAACCATAACAAAATTTAACTTATATGTTTCAATTTGCAGACCAACAACTACCTGAGGGAGTGATTTACATGCAATCGTAGGAAAATCCATAGCGAACACCACCCCCTATCCAGGCTATGATACCACTAGGGCGAAGTAGAGATAGTTAACTCTAAAATTTGGACTCTAACCAACATTTTCTTCTGCAAATTTCTTGATGACAGAACAACACTAAGGCTCCTACATACCTGCCCCACACAACACAAAGAACACTTCCTTATATGTTGTTTAGTACCTCAAAAAATACTCCTTCTTGTGCTATCCAATGTGTGCATAGAAGGTCCAGTTTGTTGTCTCAAGTTTCAACATAGTTTTCCATGTTTTCTTGGTTTTTTCTCAAGGCTACAAGCTTCCATTCATGGTTGGTTGGTCTATCATGGTATTGGTTCTCTTCCTCCAATTTTTAACTCCTCCAAACCCTTTTCCACCACATTTTATAACAACCCTACTCTCCCCATTTGAATTTTCCTCAAGGATAATGGTAAAAGAATTCAAACTCAACTTCTCTTCCTAGTTCCAAGAATGTAGGGGAGACAATTTGCTAAATTTTAGGAGTGGTGGCTTAGATTGAGGAATTTGTTTCCTCCACTCCTCTTAACCCCTCTCTAGCTTTCAATTTCATATTTGAAATGGATAAGGGTTCAAGGTAGCATAACGTAGATGTTTTAGGCATAAACCCCCCTTATACCCCCTCATCTTTCCCCTCTTTTGGTATCATATCCCCTATAGGCACTGAAGCTCAGTTGATCTTGGTCTTCTTATTTATTAACTGCAAAACAAAATTATGTACAATATTCACAACACCATGTTATGGTGTCAATGTAGCAGAGTTATAAATAATCCATGCAAAGTATTTAAGCCTTTTGTTACAAATAATTCCAAGAGTAAAATTTGGGATATTACATACCCTCCCCCTTGAAATAACATTGTCCTTAGTGTTCTTTATTGCAACAATATATTTTGTGAAAAAAAGGATGGATATGTGTCTCTCATAGCATCCTCCATCTCCCAAGTGGCCTCATTTGTCCCAAAGTGCTTCCATTGCACTTTTACCCGAGCGATGGCTCGGTTCCAGGGCATTGTGACTTTCTTGTCTAGTATGCATGATGGATTTGGATGGAACTCTACCTCTGGTTCCACCTGGATAACATTACAATCAATAACATGGTTATAATCATGTACACATTTTTTAAGCAAAGATACATGAAAAAAATTATGTATTTTAATATTTACAGGCAAAACAAGTTTATAAGCTTCTGGTCCCATCCTTTCCAAAATTTCAATGGTCCACAATATCTGGGTGCAAGTTTAGCATAGGCTCCTAGATTTAGTGAACTCTTATGCAGTTTCAATTTAACATACACATGCTCGCCAACTTTGAATTATTTATGCGTCCGATTTTTGTCTGTGTAAATATTTTGTCTATCCCGGGTTGTCTTCAAGTTTTGTTTGATCTTGATGACTTCTTTCTCCATATCTTTCAACATTTCCGGTCTAAGTGTGATTCTATTTACTTGGGTTTCCCAGCTTATAGGTGTATTACACGTTTTTCCATATAAATGACTCAAAATGACTCATCTTTAAAGATTCTTGGTAACCATTATTGTAGGAAAACTCCACCAAGTGCAACCAATCTTCCCATTTACTCAGTTTATTCATGACGTACATGTGAAGCATGTATTTCAATATTTGGTTTACCTTTTTTATCTGCCCATCTAACTATGGATGATAGGAAATGCTGAAATTTAACTGTGTACCCAAAACTTCAAATATCCCTTTCCAATATCTCGATGTAAACTTTGAATCTATGTCAGATATGATCATGGTAGGTATTCCATGCAATCTGAAGATTTATTTCATGAAAATATCTACAACATTGACTACTTAAAAAGGGGACATTATAGGGATGAAGTGAGCAACCTTGCTCAATTTGTCAACTACAACCATGATGGCATCATGTTGTTTCATTGTCTTCGACAAACCTGTGATAAAGTCCATATTGAACACTTCACATTTCCATTCATGAATGGGTAAAGGTTGCAACAAGCCTCTTGTATGTTTATGTTCTTCTTTAACATGTTGACATTCCAAGCATATGCAACATAGTCAGCAATTTCATTTTTCATTCAAGGCCAAAAGTATTGTTTTCTTACTGGAGTAATTATTTTCTAGTAACCTGGATGTCCTGAGTAAGGTTGCTTGTGCATTTCATCCAAGATAGGTATTTTTAACTCCTCTGCATTAGGGATGTACAATCTATCCTTATAGATAATCAATCCTTCTTCATTTATTTGATAGCCATCAAATTTTGGGTTTGGTGACTCTTGTTGTAGGCCTTCTTTTACTTGTAGAAAGTACTCATCCTTACCCAAGATATCTTTTATCCTAGACTTCAGATCAGATTCACAAGTGATGATAGTTGTCAAATGTATATCCTGCATACTCATGTTGAGTGCATATACTACCTTATACTCTTTTCCCTTTATGTGTTTGATTTTAAAATCATACCCACTAATGAAGGCTAACCATCTAGTTTTTCTAACATTCAAGTGAGGCTGATCAAAAAGGTGTTTTAATCCATTGTGGTCTATCAACAAAATAATTTTTCTACCCATCAAGTAATGATGCCACATATTCAATGCATGTATTATGGTTGCAAGTTCCAGGTCATGGGTAACATAGTTCCTTTCATGCTCCTTCAATTTCCTAGATTCATAACTTACCACGTGATTATCTTGCACAAGAACTCCACCCAATCCTTCTTTACATGCATCAATACACACTATGAAGTCTTTGGTTGGATCAACAATCTTTCGTATCGGTGCACTGGTTAGAAGGTTCTTCAATTGTTGAAACCTTTCTTCACATTTAGTAGAAAACACAAACTTTACTCCTTTCTTTTGCAAAGAGGTTATCAAATGGCCAATTTTTGAAAATCCCTCTATGAATGTTTTGTAGTATCATACCAGTCCCATAAATGACCTTTTATCCATAACTTTTTTCAAAGTGGGTGTAATACCCCAAGGTTGAGCCCCTTCTAAATTGTAATGATGTTTAATGATGTTTATAGGCTGGTGAGCCAAGTGCTTATAAGATGGGAGGATTATGTGTTTATTAGGTCGGAGAGCCTAGATGTTGAAGGCCAGGGAGCCTGATTTTGTATATGTAAATACTCACATCATTAATATAATTACATCGTTGTGTGTATACCAACCATAAAGAAAGAGTTATGGGGAACTAAGCTCCACTGGGTAGGGAAAGGGATGGGGCTGAGAGGCTAGGAAAAAGTGCTAAGCTCGAGGGCTTAACCCCAAGGGGACATTATAATGTATTTTCCTAAAATAATAAGGTATGGGAAATAAACGTTGTTATCCTAAGTTCCTTTGGGGAGAGGAGCGAAATCCAAGTGGAGAGGAACGAGCTCCTAAGAGAGCCATGTTTCAACCTGGGCACATGCAGTTATATGGGGGGAAATTCATTTTTGTGGGGTTTTGTTGGCCATTCTTGTCATGCTCCCCACTCATGTACTCACTCAGACTGAGCATTCATGCAACCAACCATTACCTCCATCGTTGACCTCTGCAACCTATGAAACCTGCAAACACATGAAGCTAAGCCGTTTTTCCTGTTAATCACAACACGACTGCATAGTGCCTGAGCCAGTTCACACCTTAGCCATTTTGTTTTTGCTACCCATGTTTTCTCTGGATTGGTGTGGCTTGTTGTCATTATCAGATCCCATACCTGATTTTTCTACTTTGGTTACCCGTTTGACTTAGGAGCTGGATAGAAGAAGCAGGTTGTCAAGCCTATGGTTTTGAGGAGGCGGGTTGTCAGACCTGTGGATTGAAGAAGCAAGTTTTCAGGCCTGTGAGAAATTCTTTCCAGGTGAGAGAGATTGTTGGGGAAGTGATTTCTCTTGGAGGGAGTCCAGCAGCAGCTACAAAGCTATGAGAATTCCTGATCCGACCTATTGTTGAAGCCCTGGAAGGGAAGTGGAGCAACCGATGGATTGTGGAATAATGAAGGTGTATATTTCTGGGGTGGGACATGCATGTGGGGAATGAGATTATGTGAGCAGTGGGAGTAAGTAGGCTCCTGGGAGGGAATCCTTCCTGTTGCATTGTGCAACTTTCCGTAGTCTCAACCTAGCCTAGGATTCCCTTTACCCTAGGTGGAGTTTAGTCCTAGCTAGGGGGTGACCCACTGCTGATATCTTGGAGCAACGTGGTCTAAGGCTGGAAGGTTTGTGTAAGGTCTACACACAGTTGGTGACTTTCATAAAAATATAAGTACCATCTCTATGTTAATTTTTATGCTGTGTGTTATGTACATGCCATGATATTTATAATATTTCCTGTGTAAGTTGTTGTAGAAAATTTCTGTGATTTCCGCATTAATTTGTATATTAGTAAAATGCATATTAGCTATTTAAGTTTATATGTATGACGTTCCACAAAGAAATCTGTCTTTTATAGCCCAACATGTCTATGCCTGGGTATGGACAATTTGAATACCAGAATAGAGTGATAAGTTTTGTTTTGTATTTATTTCACATGACATTGCCTAGAAGAAGGCTAGGGGTGTTACAAATTCGTATCAGAGACCATGGTTTCAACATTGAACCTGGATGGACCACGAATGTGGAATTTGGAGTCAAAATTCCACAAGGAATTGATGTATAGAGTGCCAGAGCGACGTTGAGAGAGCTCCAGGGTGGTATTGGAAAGCTCAGGAGGTATAGCAGTTTGAGAAAGTTAGCAGAGAAAGGTGACCATGGTAACTGTGGGTTTGGAACCAAAAAAATAAAATTTGGACTGTTAGATTTGTTCGGGAAGGGACATAACCCTCAAAATCGTCAAATCCAGAGTTTGAGCAGTCCGAGGGTTGTGCGGTGTTTCAACAGGGAAATCCTCCGAAGTCCTCGAGCTTGAAGCCCCGAAGCTCCAAAGTCCCGAAGTGATTCTTATCCATAGATCATTAGGGAGAAGGCAGATCGTTGGATTTCCCAAGTGGTTTGGTGGTTCCGTGTTTGGGGAAATTTGTTTGAGATTGCATAGAGTAGATTTTCTTTGAAGTCCTGAAGTCTGAAACCAATCCAGACTGTCCATTATTGGAGCTACACATCCGCATATCAGTTAGTTCGATATTTCAATGTTTGTCAGTTCAAGAGTTTTAAAGTGTGCAGAGGAGAAGAGATATTCCAAAGTGTCAAAGTCATGGAATGTCGAGGTGACACAGACCTAATCGGGAGTTCGGAAGTCAACAGTTTGACGGTTTTAAGAATGTGCCGATGAGAAGAAATCGTTGAAGTCCCGAAGCTACAGGAAGCAATTATTCAACAATCAATAGTTTGACAGTTTTGAAAATGTGTCGATGAGAAGAAATTGCCAAAGTCCCGAAGCTACGGGAAGTAATTTTTTGGCAGTCGACAGTTTTGAGAATGTGCATATGAGAAGAAATTGCCGAAGTCCCGAAGCTACATGAAGCGATTGTTCGACAGTCTGCATTCGATAGTTAACAAATTGTGGATGTAAAAACTTTTGAAGCTCAAAGTGTCAAAGTTCCAAAGCGACAATGTGACATGGCATGATGACATCACCTAGGGTGACATGGAATTATTCTATGCCTACCACATGCCACTTTATTTATTACCTTTGACAGGCCTTATGTACCAATTGTCACCTGACATGTGTCACTCGACAATGGGGCCACATGTCACCACCTTAATTGATGAAAACTATACTAAGTGGACCCGATAAGGTTCAAAAGTTCAGAAATTCCAGATTGACAATGATTTAATCATGACCATCGGATCTATGAGGAACAGATCAATGGATGTGAACGATTGTGGAAGTCCAAAGGAAAATTAACGAGGGAGCTATTTCATATCCCACAATCAACCAGAATCGTCAATCTCCATCTGGAGGAAGATCGACAGTGGACGTTGACTTCCACTCCATCGCATATATTTCCATTGTGGAAGTTGGGGTTGTTTTTAAACCGCAAGCATGTTTGAGGTCCGTAATCGACCAGGACCGTCAATCTTAAAGTGATCGACATATCAACGAGTTTTCTCAGTTTTTGAAATTGGAGTCAATCCTAGCCATCTGTTGACAGGTGAATGTCGACCATAGATATCAACCCTTCATGGTTTCGACATTCGACAATTCAAAAGGTAGTGCATGATGGAGCCTTAGAACTCCCGAAGCCTAGATTTCCGGAGCTCTTGTTCACCGCTAATCTAAACATGGAATGAGGACCGTCGATCATACGTCCTCAGAGTATTTAAAAATTTGGCGTTCGAGAGATTACAAGTGTGCAGGTGCAAAGTCCACCGAAGCCTGAAATTATGAAGTTATAGAATACACAAGTGACAACCATACGCATGCCACACGTCCATCTATTTCGTGTGTTTGAAAGGTTATTTGTGCCAATGGGAATCTGACATGCATCAATAGCTGATTTTTCCATGTGTCACCTCTATTTTTCTGACACATAGCACCATGGGTGCACCATACTAAGTGATCCCTAGGAGTTAAGGGGTTTGATGTTTGAGAGAAATAAGGCATGAAGTAGCAATATCTTCCGAAGCTTGAAGCTCTGAAGTGTCGGAGCTCCGAAGCTCCGAGAGGCAGTTGTTCAGAAGTTCGCCACTTCGACATTCGAAGGAAAGGGGGTGAGGTGAAAGGTAAACCTTCGAAATCGAAAGTTTCAAAGCCCTGAAGACCTGAAGCACAGGATAAGTGCCTTTCTGTTAGCGTTGGGTCACATCCTGTGGTCACATAAGATGAGGGAGCCAAAGAAAAAGGGATAAGTGCCCGGAAATTGTTTTTGAAAATAGAGAAGGGATTAGAGAAGGAGCTTGTGGGGTTTTTAATTTGTATAGACCTACACCTAACGAAGTAAGGAAGGCCTATAAACCTGAAGAGAGGTTCCAACATGGATCCAAGAGCCAATTCGACTCTGATATGGAAGAATCCATGTACATGGATTGCATCCCTTAAAAGACATTTGTTCAGGTATCCATAACTTCTTATTCAAAACTTAGAATTTAGCATGGAAGCAGGCATTGGAAAGGTATTGAACAATAGAAGATAACCGTTCACCCAAAAATTGGATCTGAACAATCAATTTCTCAAGAAATCAACAGAAAAGAAGTCTGATATATTAATGAATCAAAATGGTTCGTGTTTTCATGAAATTATTAAGAACAATTAGCCTGACAAAGTTCTGTTGGATGCACATTTTTACAGAAGTAACAACTTTCAGAATGGAACAGACTTATCACTAAGTGCAGAGGGATGGATGATACACAGATAGTTTAAAACCAAGAAGATGAAATCATACGAATGAATGTCCAGTTGGGTATGGAAGGAACCAACTACAATGGACATAGAGGAGGAAAGGAAGAAGACATAAATCCATCTGAGACCCTAAAAAAATTGCAGACAGATGTCTGGAGCCACAAGGATGATAATGAGAGGCTTATGAAGGCCAAGGAACAACATGAATACTTTAATATGAAGTTAATGAAAAGCCTAGACAAAATTGAAAAGAAGTTGGATAAGGAGATTGGATCCAACAAATCAAGAAGCCATGAGACCCCTGACAGAAAAGGAAGATCAAGGAGTGATAGAAGACATCGCCATAACTCACAAAGGCATCCCAATAGGAGAGCACATAACAAATCAAGTCCATCCTCTATCAGGAAGCATAGGAGGTCTAGGGTGGATGAATTGAAAGGAGAAATGAACAAGATCACACCTCCTACTTTTGATGGAGAGCACAAGAAAGATGAAGATGCCGAGACATGGCTTTTGGGCATGAGAAAATATTTCCAACTGCATAATTATTCTTCTCATGCAGAGGGAATAATTACTATCTATCAACTAAAAGGAAAGACATCCATGTGGTGGGATCAACTTGTGCAAGTGCAACACATCAGAGAGAATAATGTTACAAGGAAGGAATTCAAGAAGCATTTGGAGAAGAAATACCTAACCAAGAGGTATCATGACAAAAAGATGAAAGAGTTCTTTGAAATCAAAATGGGCAGCATGACCATTGATGAGTATGAAAGGAGATTTTTAGAATTTTTGAAGTATGTCTCCTTCATTAAGGATGAGACCGTTAAGATTCAAAGGTATCTAAGTGGGCTTCCATCCTTTATTAGTGACAAGATTCAATACAATGATCCAAAGACTTTGGAGGAAACCATAAGGAGAGCGAAGTGCTTATATGATTAGCATAAAGTAAAGCCTACTTTCCAAAGAGCTTGGGAAGACAAGAAGAATTTTAATAGGGAACAAAGGCAGAAGGGGAACACACCATCATTTTTCAAAAACAATCCTCAAGGACAAGCATATTTTAGAGAGCACATAATGGCCGAGGTAGGTGGGTAAAGGCCAAGGAAGACACCCATTCAATGTTGGGGTTGTAAAGGAGACCATAAGTATAGAGATCATCCTAAAAAAAGTGACAAAGTGAGAGCTGTCCACAATGTACAACAAGCAGAAATAGTGGAGGACATGGGAATAAGTGTACCAAGGATCTATGCAACCCTGGACAATAAGAAAGTTGAGTTTCAATCACACATTATTGAAGTAGAAGGTATGATCAATAACCATTTTTTTACTATTTTAATAGATTCAGGAGCTAGTCATAGCTATATAGATCCTAAGGCAGTGGAAATATTGAAATTTCCAAGAAGCAAGCATGGGAAATATTGGTCGGTGCATTTGGCTACATGAGCGAAGAGAAAAGTTGTTGAGCTGGTTAAATCATGTCCAGTGGACATAAATGGGCTAAGTACCAAGGAAAATTTGAACATCCTACCATTGGGTTCATATGACTGTCTAATTGGTATGGATTGGTTGGACCAACACCATGTCGTCTTAGACTGTCATAACAAGGCATTTACTTTCCTGAACGAGGAAGGGAACCCAATAATAGTCCAAGGAATTCCTAGGGAAGTTACAATCTGAGAGATCTCAACAATGCAACTGAAAAAGTGTTATAGGAAGGGTTGTCAAATATTTGTAGCCCATATGGAGGAAGCACCTAAGGATAAGGTGCCAAATATGGAGGATCACGCAGTCCTAAAATATTTTGAGGATGTGTTTAAGGAGATACCAGGACTACCCCCAAAGAGAGATATTGATTTCTCTATAAATTTGATGCCTGGAGCAGCTCCAGTATCAAAGACTTCCTATAGAATGAGTACACCAGAGTTGAAGGAACTGCAAATGCAACTTGAAGAACTTCTGAAGAAGGGGTATATATGCCCAAGCGTGTCACCTTGGGGCACCCCAGTTTTATTCATGAAGAGGAAATATGGGACATTGAGATTGTGCATCAACTTCAGACAATTGAACAAAGTGACTATAAAAAACAAGTATCCTTTGCTAAGGATCGATGATCTCTTTGATAAATTAAAGGATGCAAGGATATTCTCAAAGATTGATCTCAGGTCGAGATACCATCAAGTAAGGATCAGAGATGAAGACATCAACAAGACCTCCTTCAGGACAAGGTATGGTCATTACGAATTCAAAGTGGTTCCATTTGGGCTATCAAATGCATTGGTTGTTTTCATGTGCTTAATGAATGGTGTTTTCCGAGAATATTTATACAAGTTTGTCATTGTATTTTTGGATGACATCCTTGTATATTCCAAGTCAGAAGAAGAGCATGAGAATCACTTGACGATGGTGTTACAAGTGTTAAGAGAGCACTAGTTGTATGCCAAATTGAGCAAGTGATCATTTTATCAAAACTAAATTCACTATTTGGGGCATATCATATCCGAAGAAGGGATAACAATGGACCTTGAAAATATTGAGGCCATTAAAGGGTGGAAAACACCTAAGAATGTGACAGAATTCATATCCTTCATGGGTCTAGTGGGATACTACAAAATATTCATTGCATGGTTTTCGAAAATTGCTCACTCAATCACTTCCTTGCAAAGGAAGGGGGTGAAGTTTCAAGGGAAACTGAATGTGAAAAGAGCTTCCAACAATTGAAGCAGTTGTTAACCAATGCTCCAATTATGAGGAATGTTGATCCGAATGAAGATTTCATGGTTTGCACAAATGCATGCAAAGAAGGAATTGGTGGAGTCCTCAATCATAATGGGTTTGTGATATGTTTTGAATACAAAAAATTGAAAGAGCATGAAAGGTTCTATGCCACTTATGATTTGGAGTTGGCAGCCATAGTGCACGCCTTGAAGAAGTGGAGGCACTACCTCATGGGAAAGATGTTTGAGCTGAGGATAGAACATAATGGTCTGAAATATTTGTTTGATCAACCAATTTTAAATTTCAGGCAAAGCAGATGGTTGTAATTCCTCTGTGAGTATGACTTTGATATTAAGCACATCAAAGGAAAAGAGAACAAAGTGGTTGATGCACTCAGTGGGAGAGTGCATGAACTGCATGCTACAACCATTATCATGTATCAAACTGATCTTAAAGGCATAATTTCTGAGGCTGCAAAAGTAGATTTGCAGTACATGGAGTTGGTAACAAAATTACAACAAGGTAAAATGCAACATAAAGTTGAAGATTATGAATTGAGAAATGATGGAATTATCTTGTACATGAACAAAATTTATGTACCCAATTCTCATGAATTGAGGAGTACGATTTTGAAAGAGATGCATAATGTACCTTATAAGGGACACCCAGGATATCGGAAAACAGTTGCAACAGTCAAGAGCCAATATTATTGGCCATGCATGAAGAAGGAGATTGTTGAGTACATTGCTAAATGTTTGGAGTGTCAAAAAGTCAAGGATCAACATAGACATCCAGTTGGGTTGAGATAGCCATTGCCCATTCTTGAGTGTAAGTGGGAAGTGGTAATAATGGATTTCATCACCAAATTTCCCAGAACAAGCAAGCAACATGATGATATAATGATGGTGGTGGACAAGCTTACTAAAGCTACCCATTTCATTCCAATGAAAGTTACTCACAAGGAAACCATTGTTGCTAATATTTGTATGAGGGAAGTAGCACGCTTGCATGGCACACCCAAGACAATTGTGTCTGACAGAGACCCAAAGTTTACTTCAAAGTTCTGGAAGGGATTATTTAAAGGGTTCAGAACAAATATGAACTTCAACACAACTTATCATCTCGAGACTAATGGGAAGACACAAGGAGTGAACCAAGTGATAGAGGATATGCTAAGGATGTACGTGATGGACAAACCATCTAAATGAGAAGATTATCTACACTTGGTAGAATTTTCCTACAACAATGGGTACCAAGAATCTTTGAAGATGATCCCATTTGAGGCACTTTATGGTAGAAAGTGCAACACACCAATAAGCTGGAACAACCCAACAGATAGAGTAGTAGTTGGGCTAGAGTTGCTCAGGGAAATGGAAGAGAAAATGTTGAAGATAAAAAAGAATTTAAAGGCTTCCCAAGACATGCAGAAAAACTATGTTGGCAAGGGAAAAACTCACAGGGAATTTAAAGTGGGTGACCATGTATTCTTGAAGGTGAAGGCCAACAAAAGTTCCCTGAAGTTGGGAAACTATTCAAAGTTGGAAACCATACATTGTGGGCCATTTGAAATCCTATAGAGTATTGGACCATTATCTTACATGCTTGCATTACCTGCATCTATGATTATTCATAATGCATTCCATGTATCATTGATCAAGAAATATATACCTGATGCTAATCATGTTATTGATTGGAATGTGATTCAGGTGGAGCAAGGAAGTGCTTTTCAAATGCATTCGGTACACATTTTGGATCGAAAAATCAAACAGTTCTGTAATCGAGCCATAGGGCTTGTAAAGGTCCAATGGACCTGGTACGGTCCTGAGGACACAACTTGGAAGCATGAAGATGCTATGCAGGCATGATACCCACATCTTTTTGAAGATTTTGGAAATCTTGTTGATATTATGTAAGTAAGATGCACTGAGGACAGTGCATAAATAAGGGGAGGGGATTGTAATACCCCAAGGTCGAGCCCCTATTGAATTGTAATGATGTTTAATGATGTTTATAGGCTGATGAGCCAAGTGTTTATAAGCTGGGAGGCTTATGTGTTTATTAGTTCAAGAGCCTAGATGTTGAAGGCCATGGAGCCTGATTTTGTATATGTAAATACTCACATCATTAATATAATTACATCATTGCATGTAGATCAACCAAGAAGAAAGAGTCATGGGGGAATAAGCTCCACTGGGTAGGGAAAGGGATGGGGCTGAGAGGCTAGGAAAAAGGGCTAAGCTTGAGGGCTTAACCCCAAGGGAATGTTATAATGTATTTTCCTAAAACACTAAGGTATGGGAAATAACCCCTGTTATCCTAAGTACCTTTGGGGAGAGGAACAAACTCTAAGTGGAGAGGAATGAGGTCCCAAGAGAGCCATGTGTCAACCTGTGCGCATGCAGTTTTATGGGGGAAAATATGTCGTTGTGGGGGTTCACTGGCCATTCTTGCCATGCTCCCCACTCAAACACGTACTCAGACTAAGCATTCACACAGTCAACCATTTCCTCCATCGTTGACCTTTGCAACCTCTGAAACCTACAAACCTGTGAAGCTAACCCATTTTTCCTATGAAGCATTGCATGAATGCGTAGTGCCTAAGACGGATCACACCTTAGCAATTTTTCTGTTGCTACCCATGTTTTCTCTGGACTGGTGTGTCTTGTTGTCATTACCAGAGCCCATACCCGATTTTGCTACTGTGGTTACCCGTTTGACTTAGGAGCTAGACAAAAGAAGCATGTTGTCAGGTCTGTGGTTTTGAAGAGGTGGGTTGCCAGGCCCGTGGATTGAAGAAGCAGGTTGTCAGGCCTGTGAGCAACTCTCTCCATGTGAGAGAGATTGTTGGGGAAGTGATTTCTCCTGGAGGGAGTCCAGCAACAACTACAAAACCATGAGAATTCCTGATCTGACCTGTTGTTGAAGCCCTGGAAGGGAAGTGGAGCAACCGATGGATTGTGGAACAATGAAGATGTATATTCCCGGGGTGGGATGTGCATGTGGGGAATGAGAGTCTGTGAGTAGAGGGTGTAAGTAGGCTCTTGGGAGGGAATCCTTCCTATTGCATTGTGCAACTTTTCGTAGTCTCAACCTAGCCTAGGATTCCCTTTACCCTAGGTGGAGTTTAGTCCCAGCTTGGGGGTGACCCACTATTGATAGCTTGGAGCAATGTGGTCTAATACTAGGAGGTTTGTGGAAGGTATGAACACAGTTGGTGACTTTCATAAAAAGATAAGTACCATATCTATGTTAATTTTATGTTGTGTATTCTGTACATGCCATGATATTTATAATATTTCATGTGTAATTTGTTGTAGCAGATTTCTGCATTAATTTGTGTATTAGTAGAATGCATATTAGTTGTTTAAGTTTATATGTATGATGTTTCGTAGAGAGCTCTGTATGCCATAGCCCAGCAGGTCGATGCCTGTGTATGGATAGTTTGATTACCAGAACATAGTGAGAAGTTTTGTTTTGTATTTATTTCACATGAAATTGCCCAGCAGAAGGCTGGGAGTGTTATAGTGGGCCAGTTCATAATGGATTTGATCTTTTCTGGATAAACCAATATCCCTTGATCCGATATGATGTGTTCCAAATATTGTATCTGCCTTTGATAGAAATCACATTTACTAAACTTGGCATACAACTGATGTTCTCTTAGTGTCTGCAACACCAATTTGAGATGCTCCTCATGTTCTTCTTCCGATTTAGAGTAGATAAGGATGTTATCAATAAAGACTAATACAAACTTATCTAGATATTTGTTGAAAGCACCGCTCATGAGACACATGAAGGTAGTCGATGCATTGGTAAGTCCAAATGGTACCACTGTGAACTAATACTGATCGTACCTTGTTCTAAAAAAATTGTCTTATGAATATCCTCATATTTAATCTTGACTTGATGATACCCCGATCTCAAGTTAATCTTTGAAAATACTTTTTCTCCTTGTACCAGATCGAACAAATCATCAATTCGGGGAAAATGGTACTTATTTTTCACCGTCACTTTGTTCAACTGTCTGTAGTCAATGCATAGTCGAAGAGTACCATCTTTTTTCTTTACAAATAGTACAAGTTCTCCCCAAGGAGTCAGACTTGGTATTATATACACTTTTTCTAACAAATAATGTATTTTCATCTTCAGTTCCATCAATTAAGGTGTACTCATTTTGTAGGGAGCTCTTGATATATATGCAGAACTAAGCATGAGATCAATTGAGAAATCAATATCTCTTTTAGGAGGTAGACCTGGTATATCTTATAGAAAGACATCCTTAAATTCTTGGAGTATTAGATAGTATTTAATCTTTGAATCCTTGTTTTCTGTTGATTCCAATACATGAACTGCGTATAACTGGTAACCTTTTCTGGCAGTCCTTTTAAACTGTAAGGCTAAAATCTATTTGATAGAGATGGTTCTCAGAGTGTATTTCACTAAACTTGGATTCCCTTCATCATATATGCATTCAAAGGTCTTATTGTAACAATCCAACTTTAATTTATGTGCTTTCAGCCAATCCATGCCAATTAAGGCATCAAACAAACCCAAAGGTAAAATATTCAAATTTACCCTTGAGAGTAGTCTATTCATTTCCATTGGGCAACTTCTATCAATTCACTAACCTTTCACTTTACTCTTGTAGCCAACTAAAACAACCAACATTTTTTTTATTTTTTTTATTTTTTTTTATATTTTCTGAAGAATACATGTCTCAACAATCTTAGGTGCAATGTAGCTATGACTAGACCCATGGTCTATTAAAATAGAAATAACTTTCTTATCAATCTTACCATCAACTTCCACCACTAATGCCTGGTGGTCCGCCCGTCGATCCTCTAATGCAACATTATTTTTGGAATAGTCTTTTCTATGTCATTCATTGTTGCAACTTCTTGTACAGTGTAGGTAGTCTTCTTAGTTTCCTGCCTGTGAGGACAGTCCCTAAGAAGATGCTCTTCTCCGCATCACCGACACTTGAGAGGCCCTTTCCAAGGATCCCTTGGATTTCCTGCTACTGAGTCTACTGGTTTGTTCCCACTCTAAGATGAAAAATTCTCGTGAATGTTGCGTTGTGATGGATAGTTTAACTTGTAACTTCTTGATTGATTTTTAAACTGTGGAGGCTTAAATCCTTTCTTCCTCTGCTCAAAATTTTCCTTTTTATTTCTTTCCATATCTTGTTGAATTTTGGTTTGTTTTTTCTTTTCTCATAAAAATACTTATCCTTCCTTATTGTATCATCAAGAGTCTTAGGCTCATCAAACTCAATCCCGCCTCTGTATGATTGAGGCAAACCACTAAGGAAACACTGAATCTTCACTTTTTCATCTTTGATATATGGAACATACCTTAGTAATTCGAGGAATTTGCTTGCATAGTCATCCATAGTTAATTGACCCAATTTCATTTCATGAAATTCCTTTATTTTTCCATCATAATACCTCTATGATAAATACTTATGATGGAAGTACTTTTTAAATAGTTTCCAAGTGGTTTTCTTTTCACTGATCTTCTTTACATTCTTGAGATCCTCCCACCCAGATATATGCTCCGTCGTTCAAGTTATAAATAGCCACTCTAGCTTTCATGTTTTCAGAGTAATCATGCACCTGCAAATACTTTCTCGTACCAAGAAGCCATGACTCAACTTCCTCACCAAACGTCACATCACCATTAAAGGTAGGTGGTTTAATCTTTCAGAACTCTCCCTGTAAGTAATCTTTGGAAAATTTATTCTTCTTCTTATGCCTAGAAGAGGTTTGGACCCATTACTAATGGATTCATCAGAAGTAGTTGTATTATGGCTTGAAGAAACTATTGCTATATCGGTATAATCACTGGAGGTTTGCTTTTTGATGCTGAGACCTCTTCCTTGAAGTAATTTTACCCATATTACTTGATATCTGACCCTGTTGCATATTTTTCTGAATCTTAGTCAAGCTTTGTAACATAACAACATTTAGTTCCCTCTGTTCTTCTTGGGCTTTGATAATTTTATCATTATATTATTTCAGATTTCTCACGGTATCTACTATGTCTGGAGGAGTCTATCTCCTCTCACGAGTTTCAATATCTGGGATGTGTGGTCCGTCTTCCATGATGTTTGTATCTTGTCTTACTCTTTCTTAGTGAAAAAACATGTTAGATAACAACAAATCAATGTTAGCCTTTCAAACATCTAAAAACACCATTCATGTTTCGATCCCATACAACCCCGAGTGCTATAACCTCGCTCGGATACCATATGTAACATACCAAGATTAAAATATTATTAAAAAAGTGTTGTTCAGTGGATCCAATCATTAGACACATAACTGTTGGGATTGTCCTTGAAACACACATCAATTAGACTCTATTGCATAAATAAAAAGATTAATGCTAAATTTAAATCATAATGGTAGCAACATAGGTATAGATTGTAACAATGTTCCAAAGCCAACATCATGTACATTTATCAATAAACTATGTAAACAAATCCCTGTACTTCTTGTCTTCCAAGAAACATAGCTAACACTTATTTTGTAAACTTTCACTTCAACAATTTAAAAGAATTAATTCATCAAGTTTACTAAAAGATATAAGTATATTTAAAGTAGCCATCTTACTCTAAAACTTTTTAATTCCGACTACATTAATTTCTCATAGTGATATATTCATGTTTCTTATAGACACAACATTTTTCCATCCAAGGAAACTCACTCAACTGTATTGGAAATTTTCACACCTTAACATTGGTTCTGTTTTCCAGGTCAACCAAAGTATTTCAAAGAATGGCAATCTTCTCAAGCACAATACTTCCAAATTTCAACTCCATATTCAACTAAATTTATAAAGGAGGAAACTACTTATGGTGTGTAAATATGTTTGCCTTTGGTGTTTCTCTACTTGGAACAGAGTATGTGTTCATTCTCCATAATTTTCCATTTGAAGTTTGTTATAAATACCCTTTGTATGGTACATTTTCCAAATATACGTGGTTTGGATGAGAATGGTTCAAAACTCGTTCTGAAATCATTTGTAATGCAGTAGTAAAGCATAAGTAGTAAAGCAAATGCATAAAAGATACAGGGTACAGGGACCCGAGAGCATAAAGAGTTACTATTGCATGATGACATGAATGACCCTCGTGCTCATGAGATCGTTTTAACTTCACCTATACTCACTCAGATTTCTTAATTGTTAGTGCTCACAAATCAGATATATGATCTACCATAGATTATTATTGAAACTTCTTTTTAAAAGGTTTGATATTAATATCTTTAAAAACTACAATTCTGGTGTTTAAAATTGTAAGCTTCAAAACTATGTCTACAAGATTATGACCGATTAATAATGACAATAAATAGAATAAAATATACTTCTTACTAATTTACTGATCTTGTTTCAGAGCTAATAAATAGGTACAAGGAAGTAGAACACTAAATATGGTCACTGAGTTGGGTTTTATACCCTGGGCTTGCATTTCTTGAAAAATGCCAAGGATTCATGGATGTGGCCATTCTAGGAACATGAAAAAATGATTGCATTCCAAAACACAACATTGTATTAAGCACACTGCCAACAATACCACCATATTCAAATCTAAATCTTTATGTTTTACAAATGTATGCATCACATGAGTTTCTACATGTAATTATCCATGTCTTCCATCATATTATGGTCATATAACAGATTTATTCTTGATACACCTCAAGTTTCCAAAGGATAGTTTCAAGTTTGATTTTAAATAGTCACTGATTACAGAGAAATCTGTCAAATCAATGGACATGCATGATCCTGAAGGGTAACATAGTTTCAAAGCATATTCTAAGCTTCTAAAAAAACGATGTTAAAATATATGTGTATCGTACTCAAAAAAATGTGTCTAAGAGTTCTGCCACAATGCATATTATCAGTATAGCATTCTACATTCCAATATTTGTCCAACTGCCACCATTTGAGAATATGTTGAACAAATTTCTACTTTATTTTCATATTTTCCTTTGTAATTTATTTAGTTAAATGAATACTTCCAATTTCGTATAGAAATGCGAGAAGTATAGGTCAAGCCTTCAGACTTTCTTGGGAGAATTTATCAGTTCTAAGACAACAAAATAAGGCCAGTAAGAAACCCATTCCTTCCAAGACAAAATAGATAAATAACCATCAAAATTAGTTTGATTTCCAAGGCCACTAGGATCATAAGTTTCATTTTGAAATAATTTAGCAGCTTGCATAAACCAGTGGTAACGAGCTGGAGAAAAAAAATGAAAACCTAAAGAAGGTAATCGCACACCAAGCCTGGTTGTTGGGTATAGAGGATGAGGGACACAAATCTACAAGGTAGCATACAAACATTAAAAAAAATAGCTACATAATTGTTGCCTCCATATGCTCAAGCTTATAGGCTAATTCCAGTTGATAATTATTTTTTTAACTTAACCAATTCCAAAACTACAAAAATACCTGATGTAGTGATATAATAAAATTATCTATGAAAATAATGTGCTAGAATGTCAAATGTATGAGGTGACTACGACCTCAATTTCAAATAGTTGTAAACCTATTGGGCAATTGTAACCCTTGTTGTGAAAGAGCAGAAGATATCAGGGTGATTGTAACCTTTGATCATATAGACCTTCGTAAATGACAACCCAAAGCAATCAACACACAAGTGACATTTCCTGTTTCAAACTTCTTAAGAGATCCTCAAGAAATTTTTCTCCCAACAATGTCATTTAGACAGGTTGCAAAGAAAAATTCTTTGGAAAAATGCATATTGCTCGTGTAAATGAAATAGAAACAATAACATAGGTTGAGGTTAATATTCAGAATGATTATGGAGGTTGCACAATATAGAAACATGCGAAAATTATACATAGAACATAAACACGACAAGGAGGTTTATTTACTAACTGTAAGACTGAAATCTACAGGAATTCCTGACTTAGAAATTTATAATACAGCGTTTTAATATTACGCGCAGAGCAGGCAGATCTTGTGACATAAGTAAACACAACATTCCTACAAATTTGTTGAAACAATTATTTTTGTAAACCATAACCGAATTTAACTTATCTGTTTCCATTTGCAGACCAACAACCAACTGAGTGAGCAATTTCCACCCAACCATAGGCAAATACACAGCGGATTCCACACCCTAGCCATGCTATGATACCACCAAGGTGAAGTAGAGATAGTTAACTTTGAAATTTGGACTCTAACCAACATTTTCTTCTTCAGATTTCTTGATGACATAACAACACTAAGGCACCCACATACTTGCCCCACAAAACACAAAGAACACTTCCTTCTTTGCTGTTCAGTACCTCAGAAACTACTCCTTCTCAGGCTATTCAATGTGTGCATAGAAGGTCATGGCTGTTGTCTCAAGTTTTAACATAGTTTTCCATGTTTTCTTGACTTTTTCTCAAGGCTACAAGCTTCCATTCATCACTGGTTGGTCTATCATGTGCTTGGCTCTTTTCTTCCAATGTATAACCCCTCAAAACTATTTTGCACCACCTTTTCTAACAACCCTACTCTCTCCATTCTATTTTTTCTCATGCATAATGGTAAGAGAATTCAAACTCAAATTCTCTTCCTAGTTCCAAGAATGTAGGGGAGACAATTTGCTAAATTTTAGGAGTGGTGGCTTAGATTGAAGAATTTGTTTCCTCCACTCCTCTTAACCCCCCTCTAGCTTTGAATTTTAGATTTGAAATGGGAAAGGGTTCAAGGTAGCATAAGGTATATTTTTTAGGCACAAACCCCCTTTAGGACCCCTCACCGTTCCCCTCTTGTGGTATCATAGCCCCTATAGGTGCTGAAGCTCAAGTGATCTTGGTCTTCTTCTTTATTAACTGCAAAACAAAAGGATGTGCAATATTCACAGCGCCATGGTATGGTGTCAATGTAGCAGAGTTATAAAGCATCCATGCAAAGTATTTATGCATTTAATTACAAATAATTCCAAGAGTAAAATTTGGGATATTACAGTGCCAGACATTTAATTGCAAATATGAAGTTTTTCACATTGTTTATATTCCATATCATATTTGACACACACATCCACTAGCTCCTAAGCCTCTTTCTCAAGTGGATTTATTGTTGGTTTATGCTTTTGTTTCTATTTGGTTATCTTTGAAGCATTTAATCTCTTATCCGAATCCTTGTGCATTTGGTTGTTATACATTTCATGGGTTTTTTGAAGTAAATCCTAAGATTGCATGGTATTTGATTCACTCATAGGTTTACTTAATCAAATAGGGATACCCCCCCTTAGCTTCTAGGAGCTGGACTAAAGTGAAAGGGAAATTTAATTGAGGTGACAATGTTGCATTTGCCATCTTGTTGCCCTAAGTTAGCACATGTGTTGGGACTTTTCACAAGGGTGCTAGTTTTGGTGGTAATACTATGTACTTAACATTGTTGTATAAACTTATTTTGTTTAAGATACACTTCTAAAATTTATCCACATTTTATCCTAAACTACATCCAACAATAAACTCCTGTGAGTTTAAGGTGTTTTGGAGGCTAAGCAGGACCCTTGGTTATAACATCTAGGAATTATGATGTAATATATTCTCTTCATGTAGACAACGAAAAAAATGTGAATTATGACTTACCTTAGTTCCAAGTAAAATGTTTTGTGATATGTCTATAACGAGTACATTGGAATAATGGAGTAGACATCAAGGCCCCTTAATGAAATTTAGTGCCTATAAATCCAATTCTAGAAGGCTTCTGTTGCTAATATACAGTAAGAAGATAAGCCTTGTGCTATAGAATAAAAAGAAATCCTAATCAAGTCTACATAATGTCTCTCTTTAGTTTGGATTAGAAAAAGAGCAATTGGTACCCAAAAAATTGCATAGAAGAAGAGAACATGAAGACAACCGTAGATAAAGACATGGATGGAAAGAAAACTGTTGGGAGATCATTAAAAAGTATGTCTTTTGGAAAATATTTAACAACAATGTCTAGTGAAATGCCTTTTAGCCCAAAATAAAAAAAATTCTAACAATCCAAAAGATGGTTCTTCTAATGAATCAACTAAGGATGGTAATTTAGACACAAACACTGATTTAAATAATTATGCTAGCAAGATAAATGATATGAATGGATTGGCTCTACACAAATTTGAAGCTATAGAAGAAAAAAAGGATGCTAAATGGGAAGAATGGAATCGCAAACATTGCTAATGATAGAGACAATGAAAATATGCATAATTCTAAACTTGTTGAAGGACCAAATGGGATTGATTCCATAAATATGAAAAATGAGATTGCAAATACTACTAGAGTTAGCATAATTATGCAGAAACCTAAAGATTTTGAAAAAAAAGGAATCTAATTTTTTAGGTGGGAATAGTGAGATGGCAAAAACTAAGGTTTAGGGTGACATGTTGGAGGAGATAGGTTCTTTGATTTGAACTTTTGAAGATGAAAATAGTAGAGTAGGATTTCTTGCAAGGATGATAGCTAAAAACTAGCAAGTTATAGATGGCTTGCATCTAGAAAGTGAATCCCACTCCTGAGTTAATCCATGTTAAGGGGTAGAACCAAAGTAACAATACTGATATGAAACAAATGAAGCATAAATCTATTTAATAATTTCAACATGGTTCAACTGAAGGAACTAATGGGAATGGAGTTAAGAATCCTAGAAGAGAACAACTTAAGGCCATGACACCATACTTCAATAATTCAAAGAGAGAGAATGGTTGAACCACCTCTTCAAAGAAAATAGACAAAATAAATAATAACATGATTTGAACCATGTCATATGTTTTTCAAAGTCATATTTTGAGTTCTCTATTGCTCTTGAAAAATATCTACCTATATTTTGAAGTGAGTGTAGGTTGTTTCTTAGATGTCTAGCTCATTTTTGTTGTCCTAATGAAGGATGTCTTCTAATAGCTTAAATGTTGATGGTGTTGACAGGTTTGAATGGCCCAACAACAGTAAGGGGTACTCCCCAGTACAAAGTCCCAATTATCCTGTGCACCGTTTGGTTTAGGAAACCCATCCAATTTCTGGCTCGACTGCCATTTCTAGTTATGAGGGGTGAAGATGGATGATTATGCAATGTACAGATGTAGATGAAGACTATGTATAAAAAGATATCTAATCTATTCCTATTATATTCTATCATATCCTAGCTAGGAGCGAATTATTATAACCATATGTGTTGTATAGAAACTAAACCTTGCTGGAAACTTCACCTGGATAGCCGTAATGAAGATGCAAAGTTAGAAACATATGCATGCAATATATATAACCAGAAAAGTCCAAACTATATTATTCGCATACAAAATAACTCATATACATGGGACATGAAAAGATAAAGAGGAACAACAAAAATGCGAAAGAGATATAGATTGCGTTAGATTAGTCTATAAGAAAACACATCCTTACAGTCTAGGTGAACAACATACATTCCGCCTAAAATAGTTCACAAAAAAACAACAACACATGCAAGTTGTTTTCCCTTTCATAAAAATGGTCAGGTCACAGAGGTATTAGGTTGTTGACACCAAACGTGTTACACTTTTAGAGGAATTTCCATGACCAAGCTATCAATAATTTAAGAAATTCAGAGTGACAACTTTCAAGAGGGTAAAAATAACACCTAAAAATCAAACAAACTACAAAAAATTGAATCTATGTAAAGAAAACATAAATCAAAGAAATACTGGGCAGAAAATAAAAATAAAAACAAATTCTTTATTTATATACAAGGAGGGAGCTGCCATAAAGGCTAGTTGATGTAATGTTTCGAGATTTGGCCATTTACGGGGAGGAGGTCAACTTCCCCTTCAAGATTTTGTAACCGGTAAGTTCCTTGGCCAATTTTCTCTTTGATCATAAAAGGTCCAAGCCAAAATTGTAGGAATTTTGAATGTTTTCCTTTATCCTCATGCAACTTGTCCCATTTGAGAATCAAATTGATAACTTGGAAATATTTCTCGCCAACAAAATTTTTAACAAACCAACGCTTAATGGTCTGTTGATGAGATTCAAACTTTGTTTTTGCCTTGGCGCAATTATCTTCTAAATTCAGTAAAGTATCTATGCGTCGTCGGATGACGAGACATTCTCTCCCGCAAGACTGTTGGTTGAGTTGTAGGGAAGGAAGGTAAATAATTGAAGGTAAAATGGCTTCTTTCCAATAGACAAGAAAAAAAAGAGAAGTCCCTTATAGAGGAATTAGGAGTGACACAATCAACCCAGAGGGAATTTGGTAAGGCGTTATGACGGTTTTTCTAGTGACCGACTACAATTTTCTTAAGGATTAAGATTAGGTTCTTGTTTGTGGATTCGTCCAAACCATTGCCTTGAGGGTAATAGTTGGCTGTGTATTTTAAGGTAATTCCATTCTCTAAAGAGAAATCAGATAGTTTTAGTGATGAGAAATATGTTGCATTATAAAAAACAAGAGAGTTGGGCATCCCAAACCCGATGATAATGTGTTGTTCAAGGAAATTTATTATGACTTCATCATTCACCTTAATAAGCGGTATTGCTTCAGTCTAACGCATAAAATAATCGGTAGCGGTTAGGATATACCTGTGCTTCTTGGATGAATGAGGATTAATCTCACCATTGATGTCCAACCCCAATTGTTCCAAGGGTTCTTCAACAATAACAAGTTGGAGCAGAACAACAACCTTATACTCTCTTCTAGCATATTTTTCGCATGCTTCACAACTTTGTGAATATGCATGAGCATCCTTGAACAATGTCGACCAATAGTATGTGACTCTCAATATCTTTTGATCTGTTGTATCTCCCGATAAATGGCCTCCTACCGACCCATCATGGATATATTTAATGACTCTATCAACATTTGTTTTTTCAAGGCATCGAAGTAGCACTCCATCATAATTTTTTCGAAACAAGATGCCATGCACCAACTGGTATTGCAAAGACTTCAGTCTGAGTGCTCTTTTACTTCTTGGCATTGATGTGTTCTAGGGTCATATTGTGATGAAGATAATACTTGAGATCATTATAGTATGAGTCTTCAACAAATGGAATGTAAGGAACTTGTTGTGTGTACATAGTTGGCTCTTCTTTCCATCCATCCTCTTCTTGATTTTCATCACTTGTGTTTTCTGTCACCAACTTGCAAAGGCCTTGACCTTTGAATATATTGGACAATTTGAATTCCAGGTCATATTCTTGTAGGGACGTCATCCAGTTACCTCGTCTCTCGCCCATGTATCTTTGAACAAAGAGGGAACTGACCTATGGGTGAGGAACGATCACTTTAGTGTAGTTCTTCAAGATATGATCCAGATTTATGAGCAGAACGAAATGAAAACACATATCTATAATATTAACATAGAGACACAGTGAATAGTAATAGAGATACGACAAAACTTGAATTCTATTACATAACAAATATGTTGAAACTGTAAAATGCAAACTAAAACAAGCTTGCTAGAATGGTGGCAGCTTATCTCTAAGAAGAGATGTGCCAACTACGCTCATTTGCAAGAAGATGAGTACAATGAGGCTCCAAAGGAATTTTTACCTCAAACATGAATACCAAAACCCTAGACATCCAAAAACCTAACCCTAGGAGATGAAGCGCCAAAAGTCATGTGGGCCCCGTTGGGGTAAGTTGGTACATCAACTTCCTGGGGTCATAACTTTTGCACACAATCTCCGTTTTAGGGGCATGATAGCTCGTTGGAAAGTTCTATTCGAGGAATAAAAATTATGCCGTTACACTCTAACTCCATGTACAATGTGACTGTGGTGGGCTCAAAAAATGTTGTTTAGGGCCTCAAAACGACCCCAAAAGTTTAGGACCCGAAAAGATAAAAACAAATTTGCCAAGATGAACACTGAAACTGCCAAGATGAAATTTGTATGTGCACCAGTTGGAAGATATGGGTGGTCACCGATATCCACCTAGATCAATCCTCCCCCCTTTGGAATCAATGGTTTCTATTACGTTGAGTTCCCCCATCAGATGAGGACAGTTTTACTGAATTTGGCCCCGGGTGAGCCACTTGCCTTAGTGCAGGTGCTGCCCTACTTTGACAACACGATAAATCTGAAACTTGTATTGGCGAGTACCCTTGACCCGTGTGTCCATGATTTGATCAATGGATGCTTGTTCCATGTAGTTAGGGTTGATCTCTGTTGGTATCAATTGTCCTGCTACCTCTAAGGTGTCCAATAATGGTGGAAAGTTGGCCGAAGGAGGTCCACATTAAACATTGGGTGCAAGCCAAGGAAGGGGGGAATGTTGAGCTCAAAATCATTGTCACCCACAACCTTGGTGATGGTATAAGGTCCATAGAAGAGTGGATGAAGCTTCCGATGGGGTCCTGTAAGGCATTCTTTCTGCAAGTGCAGCCAAACTTTATCTCCCACCTGAAACTTGTGTGGCACCTGATATTAACCATGGTGTTGCTTGTACTTGGCATTGGAATTTTGCAAAATATCTTGAACCTGTTGGAGGATGTGCTGGATTCGTTCAATGAACCAGGTGGCTTTATTAGCTTTGGTTTTCGCATGGGACGATTCTTCCTGTGTGGATGCAAGGGGTAGTGCAACATCTATGGGACCCAATGGTTGAAATCCCAACCCCACTTGAAAGGGGTTGTGGTCAGTTGAGCTATGTATGGCTTTGTTGTAACTGTGTTGAACATAGGGAAGAATATCATCCCATGTGTGCAGATGCTTGGAATTTTACATGAAAAAAATATGCATGATCATCATGTTGAAGACCTCGATTTGGCCATCCGTTTGGGGGTGGAAGGTCGTGGATTTGGTGAGCATGGTGTCTAGCTGTGACCAGAGGCTCAACTTGAATGTACTGAGGAATCGACTATCCCGATCAGAGATGATGGTTTATGGTATCCCAAAATTTACCCACATTCGTTCTAAGAAGATCTTGGCAGTGGCCTCTGCTGTGATGCTCTTCTTGTAGATGACCATAATCACCATCTTGGAAAATCGATCAACAAGCACGAAAAAATAGTCATTTCTCTACTTGGTTGAAAGAAGGCCCGACATGTAGTCCATCGATATGGATTCCCAGGGATTTTCAGGAGTAGGAAGAGGGGTGTACATGCCTTGTTTCTTAATGGCTAGTTTGGAAATGGCACAAGCAGTGCATGACCTAATATACGTGGTTACATCTTGTCGGAGTTTTGGCCAATAGAAATGTTGTTGTAACACTTCCACTGTCTTCTCTACGTTGAAGTGTCCCACCACTCGACTATAGTGAGCTTTCCAAATCACCTTCACACGCTCTCTTGATGGAACAGAGAGATGGACCAAATGACACAATAACCTGTCATGTAAATGAAAATTAGTGACAATTGTGTTTGTGCCCAACATTTGGTAGGTAGTGGCGAAGTCAAGATCTCGTTCATAGAGTTGGGGCCATCCAGAGTTCTCATGTTCATAGGAGTGTAGCACCGTGGTTAGTGTGGAAACTGGAGGTTGGTTTAGGGAGTCATCGACACAGTTGGTGCTCCTTGTCTTATACTTGATGTTGAGATTGAATTGTTGCAAGTATGTGGACTACTTCTGATGGCAATCATTCTACAATTTTCCTTGTGTCTGCATGAACTGCAGAGGCTTATGATCAATGTGGATGACTATCTCCTTCCCAAGAATGTAATGCCTCCATTGGCGACAGGATTGTACAATGGAGTACATTTATTTTTCATAAGTGGGGTACTTACAGACCGTATATGATAGTGTCTCACTATGATAGGCCATTTGATGTCCATGCTGAGTGAAAATTGTGCCCACAACATAGTCTAAAGCATTTGTCTCAATCTCAAATGGGTACTGCAGATCAGGTAATGAGAGCACTGGGTTTGAGCATAAGCGTTGCTTCAAATCATCGAATGCTTTTTGTTGTGACTAGCCCCACACATTTTTTTCCTTTCCACTACCCTTGGTCACTTGGCCAAGGGCCCATGCAATGTGGGAGAATCCCAACACGAATATGCGATAGAAATTGGAAAGGCTTAAGAAGCTCCGAAGCTCAGTGAGTGTGGTCGGGGCTGGCAAGTCATGGATGACTTGGATTTTGGCTGGATCGACATGCACCCCATGCTCATCAATAATTTATCCTAGGTACTGGACCATGTTCATGCCGAAGGATCATTTTTCCAATTTTTCATATACCTTCTGTAGTCGCAGAGTGTGTAGAACCCGTTGAATGTCTTGCAAGTGTTCCGCCCAATTCTTGTTGAAGATGAGGATTTCATCCAAATAAACTACTACAAAAGAATTGGTGAAAGGATGCAAGATATCGTCCATCATCCTCATGAAAATTGTTGGGGAATTTTTCAAGCCAAAGGGCACGACCAATCATTCAAAAAGACCTTCTTTGGAATTGAAGGCAGTCTTCCATACATTGGTTTTCTCTATTGGTGGTAGTTGGAATTCAAATAAGTCTTACTGAAGTATTTGGCCCCCTTGAGCTGGTCAAAGAGATCGTCAACTCGGGGAATTGGGTACCGGTTCCTGAATGTGATTTTATTTAGGGTTCGATAATCAATGCAGAGTCGCCAGGACCCGTATTTCTTCTACACAAGCACAATTGGGATTCCACAAGGTGATGGGATTGAGTGGATGTGACCCTTTTTGTGAAGCTCTTGGATTTGATGCTTGATTTTCGCATTTTATGACAAAGAGTAGTGATAGACTGGCCCATTCGGTAGCAATGAATCAAGGGTCGGATCGATTGAGTGCTTGACCTGATAGTGTAGAGGTAACCCAGTGGGTGAGGAGAAGATGTATTTTCATTCTACCACGACCTTATCCACTTGATTCTACTATGTGGAGAGACCTGTCGTGAAGGCCATGGATGTGGTTGCAACCTTTTACTCTCTTTGAGCGTGAATCATGAAGAAGACAAAGTTCCTGGTCTGAGAGACAACCTTCCTGCATTGCTTGGTAGAGATCAAGGAAATGGTGGTAGATGGGACTACCTCTGGTATCCTATATAATCTTCTGTCCAAAGTAATAATAACACTACGAGGCCTAGTCTTATATAAAACATGATGTTAGCATAAATAAGGTTGGCCCAAAAGAACATCACAAAATTCAAAGGGGGCGACATCACACAATACCTCGTCTTTGAAGAGCTTGATGTCATAGGCCAATCGACATTGTTGGATGACATAGAGATCACTCCCTTGGTGGAGCCACTCAACGATGTACGACTACGGGTATGGTGATGTCGACAGAGCCAACCGATTGAAGACCTATACATAGATGAGGTTCTTCTGGCTACTACTATCAACGATGAAGTGCAGTGGAGTACCCTTCACCCACATTTGTGAATGAAAGAGGCACTCACCTTCCTCTGGTTCATCAGGTTGATCAGGTTGGACCTTGGTGGTGGTAGCAACGATGGCATTGGGTTCTACATCAATGATCCATCTCCATTTTTTTGGTTCTGACTCTGATTTGGATCCTGCATCTGATTCATAAGCTTTCATCTTAGCCACTAATGACTTCTTTGAGCGGCATTTAACGGTGTTATGCCAGGGGCTCTTATGGAACTCACACCATTTCCCAATGTCTTTGTTTGTCTTCCCATTGTCCTTCTTTGTTTGTGGTTTGGAATGGTTGTCTTGAGCCTGCCCATCCTTCCTCTACCCTTTGTTTTGCGGGTTGGGGCCACCTTTGCCTTGCTTCTGCTGTGAGGGGTTTGCAAACCCAAACTGTCACATCTTCTGTTTAAGCTTTTGCTCGATTTTGATAGCATATCAATAGGTCGTGCCCAAGGAGGAAATGTCCAGAAAATCCATTTTTGTCTGGGTGTAACTATGCAGACCACCACGATACTTGAGCACCAGATGTCGCTTAGAGTCTTTGATACCCATCTTGGTGCACAAGGTATGGAAGACATTGGTGAACTTTGGCATTGTTTGGTCTCTTTCTTGCCGCAGTGTGGTCCATCTTGTATATAAGTCGTCATAACTTCCAACATGGTAGTACTGTTCCTTAATATCATCCCTTAAGGAACCCCAAGTGGGTGCAACTACAAATAATGTAGATCCCTCTGTTTTCTTTTTCTCACAGAAAGTCTCCCACCAATCTTTGACATGGGGGACGACCTCGAGGAGTGCAAATGTAATATTTTCTCTATCGGAAAAGTTGTGGACAGAAAAATAACCTTCTAGAAGGTTTAACTATTTATTAACAACATCCACATCAATTTGACCTTCGAATATAGGAATATCAAAATTGATCCGTACCTTGAAGGGGGTGGCATCTCCATTTGAGGTAGATGTGTCGCTTGTTGGCAGTCGTCGAAGGATTTATGCAAAGTTATCCATCATCTCATTCCTCTGTCGCTTGAGGGATTCCTTGAGCAACATTTTGAAAGAATCTCCTATTCCGTCATATTTCTTTTCTCCCACCATGGAAGGTTTCTTGGACATGCGGGAGTAGTTGTCCTCAAGAGACACAAGCTCAAGACCCAACTCTCTATACCCTGACCTCGTCGGGGACCTGCACTAAAAAACAACAAGGAGCAGACCGCTCTGTTACCACCGATCCAGGTTTATGAGCGGAATGAAACATAAACACATATCTATAATATTAACACAGAGATACAATGAATAATAACAGAGATATAGGAAAAATCAACTTCTATTAAACAAGAAATATGCTGAAACTGTAAAATGTAGACTGAAACAAGCTTGATAGAATGGTGTTAGAATATCTATGAGAAGAGATGTGACGGCTATGCTCATTTGCAAGAATATGAGTACAAAGAGGCTCCAAAGGAATTTTTACCTCAAACATGAATGCCAAAACCCTAGACATCCAAAAACCTAACTCTATGAGATGAAGCGCCAAAATTCATGTGGGCCCCGTTGGGGTAAGTTGATACATCAACTTCCCAAGGTCATAACTTTTGCATACGATCTTTGTTTTAGGAGCACGATAGCCCTTTGGAAAGGTCTATACAAGGACTACACATTATGCCGTCACACTCTAATTGCATGTACAATGTGACTATGGCGGGCCTAGAAAACGTTGTTTAGGGCGTTAAAATGGCCCTGAAAGTTTAGGACCAAAAAATATAGAAAACAAAACTACCAAGATGAAAAATAAAACTGCCAAGATGAAATCTGTATGTGCACCAGTTAGAAGAGGTGGGTGGCCATCGATATCCACCTGGATCAAGATATAAGGTCTGAACTGTTTAATTTCTTTTTGGACCACAAAATATTGCTTATCCACCGATGGGTAATTTAGTTCAACGCCCTTTAATCCAGTGCTCATGAATGCAATATGACATTCATTCCCTTGCTCATCTTTCTATCTGAGCATTTCCACAAGGGAATGATTGGATGCAAAGGTGTACAACAAGAATTCCTTAGTGAAATCTAGACTTCATAGAGATGGTGCAACGACTATAATGACTTTGATGTTTTCAAACGTATCTTTTTCAATGGATTTCCATTTGAACTGAACATATTTATTAATCATCCGTTGAAGTGGCTTCGTAATTTTAGAAAAGTATGGGTCTTACAAATTTGATCTTGCCGAAAAAGGATTGCATGGACTTCTTTCTATGTGGTGGAGGTATTTGCATAATAGCTTTCATTCTTTCCGGATCCACTAAAATTCCATATTTGGAAATTACATGCCCTAATAGAATACCCTTTGAAACAACAAAAATAGTCTTCTTGGGATTCAATAAGATACTTTATTTTCTGCATCGTTTAAATATTTGTTTTAGATGCTTTGGGTGATCTACCATTTTCTTTGAATAAACAGTGACATCGTCGAGATAAAACACCACACTTTGACCGATTAAACCTTTGAAAGCAATATCCATAGCCCTTTGAAATGTAGCACCTACATTTATTAACCCAAAGGGCATACTTCTATATGCATATGTCCTCACTTTAGTTATGAATGCGGTTTTTAATCGGTCTGGTTCTGCCACGAGAACCTGGTTGTATCCCGAAATCTCGTCCAATAGAGAGAAAATCTAGAAGCCAAAGACAAGTTGCAGGATCTGTTCCATGGGGGGAACTGGGTAGTTATCTTTGTCGGAAGCTCGTTTTAGGTTCCAAAAATCTATACATATCCTAATTTCTCCTTACTTCCTTCTAATGGAAACCGTATTTGACACCCAGGTTTAATGGAAGACCTTGAAAATGATTCGATCATCTAATAGCTTATTCAATTCCTTTTGGATGAGCGGTTTGAGAGTTGGATGTGTCTTCCCCATCTTTTGATGGAATGGTTTGATGCCTTGTTTAATAAGAATCACATGCTGAATTATTCTGGTGTCATAAGTTTTCAGATCATCATAATTCCATGCAAACACATTGCGGTACTTCTTGAACAACTGCGTAAATGTATACTTTTCTACCTCTGAACAACATGTGCCCAGGTTGATATACTTGGGATGTTCAGATGTCCCTAGATTGACCAGAAAATGCATCTTGGTTGAACTGTTGGTATTTGGATTTGTGGGCCTCTTGAACTTGGTCTACATGTCAAACAACTTTTTAAGGGACAACACACTATTTGGGTTGGAATTTGTCTTAACTTTACATGTTTCATCTCGATAGCTATGGAGTTGTTGTTCATGAGATTCATCATCTATTACAGACTCTTGGAAGACATCTGAGCTGGTAAGGAAGCTGATGATTTGAGTATTATTATTGAATACCCTCCAGTTCGTGATGTTATCTGATACGGAAGGCCTGTACATTATTTCAATAGAGAAACCATTGTTAAGGGGTGTATATTTAGAAGATGCATTTGCCAAAATGTCTACAACAACGTTCTGGAAGCGAGGTATAGATTCAATATTTAAAATCTTCGAAAGAATAAAGTAAATCCCATACCTGTTGTTGGCAACCTCTTAGATGCAGAGACAATCCGTGAATAGTGTTTCTTACCCGTCAGGTGATTATTTTAGAATCACCGGACACCCATAAGCATTTTACCTTAAGGTCAATGGATTTCTTCAAACCTTGGACCAAGGATTCATATTTTGTGGTGTTATTGGTGCATTCAAATTCCAATCAGTAGGATATGGGCATTTTGCATTGGCATGGATCGATGATGATACATCCTGCTCCAACTCCATGTTGGGATTTGGAGCCGTAAAAAAACATAGTCCAAACGTCAATATATACAGGTGGATTAATAATACAATAGCCTAATTCTTTTAATACTATACATGCATTATCATTAGTTTGATCGCATGGAAGGAGCTCAGATTGGGTGTCTGTGTAATGTACCTAGGGAGGTAATATGGGGGGTACTTCCCATATTACTCCCCATATTACCTCCCTAGGTACATTACAATCTGTGTGCGTTTCAGATGGATGTGTTTTATAACAACCATGGTCAGTCTCTAAGAAATAATTTCCCAAAATAGAGTGTGCAAAGCTGATATGTTCATTTTTATCTTCTAATTTAGTTACTGTATGTTTCATATGAGCTTCACTATTTACACGAATTTGATTGGTTTTACCTTTGTATGGTAGCCATAGGTGGGACCAATCCATAGAAAAATAACCTTGGAGTTTGGTGAACCAATTCTTGCTTAACAACAAACCATAGCAGTCAGGAATGTCAACAATAACAATGTCAATCACCTGATGAACCTTTGGGTCTGAGGCTAATACAACATGTACATATTTTAGTTCTCCTCTGACTTTTACATTAGACCTATCTAATTGTATGATTCTTGTGGTGGTCAGTTGTGGGACGACGTTTATTCTTTGACATATCAAATAGGGCATGATGTTGGAAGAAGCACTAGAATCTACCAAACAATTGTGTACATTGAAATTAAAGATTTCGTACGTAAGTAGAAAAGGAGGAATTTGGGACCTCGAATAAGCATCTATGCTTGCTGCGTTGATGACATTTTTTATCTCAACATTATAGATTTCTCTTGTTTCTGTAGTCTTGGGACTGTAGTCAACTCCAACCGTGGTTTTCTTCTGAGAGTTGAACGTATCAATGAGGAGATCATGTTGTTGTGGAAGTGTGCATATATCATACATGGAAATGTTGCATTTAGTCTTCTTCATTTCCTCAATAATACTATACTCTAAAGTGCATGTCTATATTTATTTTGTTGTTGTACTTGGAAGTGGATTCTTAGCTTTGTTTCTGGCTGTTGGATTACTAGGTTTAGCATTGTTTGTCACTGGGTTTGATGTATTAGGTTTGTTGTTATTGGAAAGAACAATCGTGTTAGACTTCTCACTGGAAGTAGTTGGATTTTGGGTGCTTGGTTTCGAAGTTACAATGGGGGGGTGATTTTCCTGAGAAGGACGTTGGTTGTTGGGGGAGAAGAGGTACTTGGGAAAACGCTTTTGTGGGTAGATTGTAATCTTTGGGGGGGAATTTTATAATAGGTGTATCTCCGATCAAATATTCCTCAATTTGTTCATCATTTGAATCGATACACCAATACCATAGGGAAATAACAGACTCCTGAGAAGTCTCCTCGATGGCTTCATCACTTCCTGTTTAATTGGGTTGTTCATCGTTTAAACTATGATGATCTAGTAACTGATTAATAAAATAGGTCACGGAGTTAACCCATTGGGGACAGGTTTTCTCAGAGCGATTTTGTTGGTGGTATGGGAAGAATTTGTCACTCCCAAAGGTATCTAGATTCAATGTGAGTTGTGGTGATTTAGGTGGTTTGTGTTGGTTGTCAATCCTCCTGAAGAATGGACGGAAAGGTCTATTTCTTGAAGGTCCTTCTCCAACATTTTTCTTGAGATCTACAACTTCATTGGACCACTTCCTCACTAACTTGACTACACTATCGATATCCCTTGGTTCCTTCTAAGGAGGTTTTGTCAACAATAGAGGGTGATTTCCAGCCGAATTGGTTTCTCTGGAGTATGGGTGATTATCGTAAGAGTATAATTCTTTCTCAATTGTTTCAACTTCATCGAAATTGAGAGCCAAATTGTTCCTATGAGCTTGCTTGACAAATATTCCTATAGAAGGAACTATAGCCGAAGTGTATTATTCAATAGCTAAGGATTGTGATGGAGTTGTTTCAACAGTAAACTTAGTGAGGATTGTAGTGAATCGTTGGTTGAATTCCTTCACTTTCTCTCTTTTGTCCATTTTAATGGCTCCCAATGTCAGGATCTGATCCTAACCCCTCTCCATGGGTCATTAGTTAGTAGGATATGTTTTCTATTTAATAACAAATGACATTAGTTAATAAGGCCTAGTAAATAAAGAAGAATAAGTCAATGTAAGAAGACCTAATAGAAGATTCCAATTCTAGAAATATCTTCCTCTAGAAGTTTCCTTAGAATTAGTATAAATAAGAGTATGAGGCATTGGATATTTTGTCTTGGAGATTATTGTAATAGATCTGTGCTCCGCTGGAGGTTTCCCCCTCGAAGAGGCAAGTGAACATTTCTATCATAATAAAGTTTCTCTTCCTGGTGATTATTCTGGTTTTCTTCTGATACTTTTTTGGATATATCATTATTATTTTGTCATTTCTTGTTAGATATTTTATGTTCAGCATAATATATTGTTTCATGAATATTTTAAGCGGTATCAAATCTCTTTCTAGGGAAAGACTTGTGGGCTAAATTTTTTCAGGGTAGAGACGTATTCTGACGTCTTTAAGCTACAAAGATATGTCGTTACACGCATAAACCCGCGGCCGAGGAGTCATACAAAAAAAAAATACAAGTGGTTCTTAAGCGCACATATGTTGGCCACCCTTGTAACCCCTATTGGTACCCCTTCGAGTGGTAGCGCATCATACACCACCTGTATACGGATCGGCCTAGGCATCCTGAAGCCCTTCGTAGATAAACCGATCGGTCACCTGACTGCTATGATATCACTGAGAACAACACTCGGGAAGTCACTCTTTAGTACATGGTTAGTTGGGTAGTATGGCTAAGGGTACGATCTAGCCTCCTTAGTTGGTTCCCTCAAATATTGGGCCGAGTACTACTTTTGGACCCCACACGTATATAAGAGAGCTATAGCACAGGGAAAACCATTAACTGTAGATTCCCTACAAACCCTAACCCATGGGAACAAAATAGAGAAAGAAAATACAAGATCTATTGCAGTGCAACCTTGCCATCTGCATTGTGGTTGCAAAATTACTAAATCTTTTGTCCTGTTAATAATTTGGGCATTTCGCCTCTCCATTATTATTCAGTTCAAAGTATAACTCCATGGGAGTTTAAAACAAAAAAAAAAGTCTGGGCCTTTCAACACCCTTATTAGTGACCTAGCCAATTAAATTCATCTCTTCATTCTGATCGTAGAGGTACCCTTCAATTTTAAGCCTTTTTTTCCTGCGGACCCAACCCCCTCTAGGACGCCTTTCTTGAGACCTATCCCATTAGATTCTTCTCTTTGTCTTGATCAACCAGGTACCTATCATTTTTAAGCCCATTTTTTCCCCATCATGACACCTATGTTGCTACCTAAGCCTTCACCATGCCTATCACTCGCTCTCAGTCCCAAGAAAACTTGGAGGATATAATGTCCCACTTGGGACAACAAATTGACAACAACATGACTTCCCTCTGCAATGAATTTTCCACAACCCTTGAACAGCAAGTCAAAAAATTGGTGCAACTCTTTAGGGGTAAGAATGTTGAGCCAAACCCAGAAGAACTTTAGTCTTCTCATTATGAAAAGACTCAATCCTCCCACTCCCCTTGGGGTTCTCCACCTTCTTGGAATAAGGTGCCCAAAGTTGACATGCATAAATTTGATGGTTCAAAATCGGTCGAGCGGGTTTCTCAAATGGAAAGAATACTTCTCCCTTCATGTTATTTGATATGATGAGACCAAACTCCATGTAGGGGTTTTTTATTTGGATCAAAAATGTTGGCAGTGGTGGCAATGGCATAAGAAATGTTATCCAGGACCTCCCAAGTGGAACATGTTCTCCAAAGAAGTTTGTCCCCATTTTGATAGGGAATCACAATTTATGGGCCGACTCACTAAGTTGAGCCAAACTAGATCTGTCACAAACTTCATCACCACATTTGAATAGTTGGCTATCTGTACCGAGGGCTTATCTGATGAATTTTACCTTTAATGTTTTATTAGCGGTCTAAAAGAAGCTATCAAGCCTCATGTGAACATGCATCATCCTACTACTTGGTTGGAGGCATGTCAATTATCCAAGGAAGCAAATACCATCCTCCAAGCGCCATCCCTGAAGGATCCATTTACCACCCATCCTTGCTCAGGGGCTACCCCTACTC
>ML786614.1:268698-280990 GCA_009831015.1 Picea engelmannii
CCTAGAATATCTAATAGAATTATACATTCAGTTATAAAGATTAACAATTAATATAATAAGATAAAATTCAATCCAAAGCTAACCCTAGATTTATTTTTACTTACCAATTTAAAAACTTTTTAAAAAACAAACCATTAGAAACCCTAGACCTATATACATTGTCAGACATATCAACATTCAGAAATCACCTATGTTATATTAATTATTATTACCAATTATCTTTAGATTTAGGTTATAAATAAACAAAACAAATACTACAAAACCCTAGAACTTTATACCTATTTAGAGATAATCACTCATGATATATTAGTAAATTATCACTAATCATGATTAACTACCAATTTTAAAAACTTTTAAACAAAACATTAGAAACCCTAGACCTGTATACATTGTTAGACATATCAAACATTTAGAAATCACTTATGTTATATTAATTATTATTACTAATTATCATTAGATTATTAGGTTATAAACAAATACTACAAAACCCTAGAACTTTATACCTATTTAGAGATATCAACTCTATAAAATCACTCACGATATATTAATAATTATCACTAATCATCTTAATTTATTAATACCTTAAGCCCTAATAAAAATTAAAATGTAAAACAAAATACTATTAAGTAATATAATATAATTAAGCTCCTTCTAACCCTAAAAACTTTAAATTATTTATATTTATTAAAAAAACTTTAATTATTTATATTATTCACTATTCAAAGTTACGTTTAAACTTTATAATAATTAATTTGTTTTTAATTAGCTCTGAATTAGGGTTACATTTAGCCGACCTAGTTATCTTATCTATTGTCCTGCATATACACTATTAATGACGAAGATCAACTAGCTCTCTAAATTGACGATTAGTCCTGATGATGAATCCCGATCCGGATTCGAAATGTCGATGACAAAATGACACCAACTATGGATTCTCCGACAAATGAATTTGAAACAAGTATGTCATCATGGTGGTGGTTGATCGCCTCTCCAAGTATGCTCATTTTTGTCCCTTACCTCACCCTTTCACACCGACACTCGTAGCACAAGTCTTCCTTGATCATATTTTCAATCAACATGGAATTCCCACCTCTATTTTCTTTAATCATGACCCAACTTTCACCAGCACATTTTGGGAAGAGATGTTTAAATTGCAGGGCACCCAACTGAACATGAACACAACTTATCACCCCCAATCTGATGACCAAATGGAAGTAGTCAACAAATGTTTGGAAACCTACTTGTGTTGTTTTGCTTCAGACAAACAACACTAGTGGGTGCAGTGGGTTCCGTTGGCAGAATGGTGGTACAATAATTCCTATCATATGACCACTAAAATGACCCCATATGAAGTGGTGTATGGCCAAAGGCCACCAACAATCATTACCTATATTCCCAGCACATCCAAGGTCCAATATATTGATACAATGTTGCAAGGTCGTACAACCACTCTAGCAACTCTAAAGGATAACCTCCACATTGCCCAAAATCGCATGAAGCAACATGCATACCAACAATGTTCAGAAAGGGTTTTTCAGGAAGGTGATCAGGTGTTTCTATGACTCCAACCTTATAAGCAAACATCTCTTAAAGCTCAGGGACATCACAAATTGGCACCTAATTTTTATGGTAGAGTTTTATGGACCCTACCAGATCATCGAGCGTATTGGTTTTGTAGATTACAAATTGGCCCTTCCTACTATTTCCAAAATCCATCTGGTGTTCCATGTTTCCTATCTGAAGAAAGTGGTGGGACAGAATTGTAGAGTCCAAAACATCCTGCCAGAATTAGATGATGAAGGGTCCCTATGGCTCCAACCAAAAATAGTCCTCAATAATTGTGAACGTCAGTTGTGTGGCCACACTATCAAGGAAGTGTTGATCAAGTGGAAGGACACAACACCAGAGGAAGTGACCTGGGAACCCATGACCATACTTCAACAATTTTCGCAATTGCAGCCTTGATGACAAGGTTGCTTTTGAAGGGGGAGGGCATGTTAGGATACGATCCTAACCCTTCTCCATGGGTCACTAGTTAGTAGGATATGTTTTCTATTTAATAAAGGCTGATATTATTTAATAAGGCCTAATAAATAAAGAAGAATAAATCAATGTAAGAAGACCTAATATAAGCTTTCGCTAGAAAGATCTTCCTCTACAAGTTTCCTTAGAAGGTAGAATTAGTATAAATAAGAGTAGGAGGCATTGGATATTTTTCTTTGAGATTATTGTAATAGAGCTCTTCTCTGCTAGAGGTTTCCCCCTCGAAGAGGCAAGTGAACATTGCTATCAAAATAAAGTTTATCTTCCTGGTGATTATTCTGGTGTTATTCTGGTGTTCTTCTAATACTTTTCTGGATATATCATTATTATTCTGTCATTTCATACTAGATATTTTCTATTTTGCATAATATATTGTATTAGGAATATTGCACCCAACTCCTTATATAAGGATGCGGTGGTTTTCCGCTCACCAAATTTTCCGATAAAAGCCTTCTCAAAATCTTCCTAACTGGTTATGGAACTAGGGGTTAAATTGAAACACCATGTAGAAGCTTTGTTCTATAAGGTGTAAGGAGACAACCTACATACCACATATTCATGTTGAACATTCAAAAGATGGATGGCTAAAAATAATTTTTTTATGTGATCTTCTGGCGAGCCAGGTCTACCAGGGTCAAATTTGGGAAGGATCTTTTCAGGTTTTCTAGGCATCTCTTATAAGGGCTCAACTTAATTCATAGCTCCTTCGGAAAACCATGGTGATATTACTTCCCTTCTCTCTCGATGGTCACCCATGATCTATTCAAGATTAATTTTTGGGTTTTCACCATCAACTTTGCGTTCAAATTCGCGAGGGGTAGGAGGAAGTTGGCTCAAAGGTACTGGTACTTCTTGGAATGTAGTTTCGATGAGATCTTCTATGGAATCGACAAGAATATTGGGATGATTATTTGGTCATCTTACACGTGTAGCTTTCCTCCTTGGGAGCTATGAAATTGTTGGTAGCCGACCAAGTAATTTACCGTACGCGTGAGTGATATGACGTGTTTCGATGAACTCTTTGTGTGATACACTAAACCAAGTTTTCGTATGGGTTTCGGGACTTCTAGTGGCACTTTCAAATGGAAAATTTGTATCTTGAAAGGTAACTTCCTGTTCAGGATTGCTATGTGGGAAAAGAGGTGAAACATGGTTTCTTTCATAGGACTGACCACGATTATGCAAAGCGTTTATGTAATCCATACAAGTTGGCCCTCCTTCTAGCACCAATTCTATTAATGAGTCTGAATGGCCCAACAATAGTAAGGGGTACTCCCTGGTACAAAGTCCCAATTATACCGTGCATCGTTTGGTTTAGGAGACCTATCCAATTTCTGGAATGGATGCCATTTCTGGTTACGAGGGGTGAATATGGATGATTATGTGACGAAAAATGTAATGATAGGGCCAAACCACGTATTGTAAAGATGTAGATGAAGACTATGTATAAAAAATATCTAATTTATTCCTATTCTAATCTATCATATCCTAGCTAGGAGTGAGTTATTGTAACCAAATGAGTTGAAACTAAACCTTGCTAGAAACTTCACCCAGATAGTTGTAATGAAGATGCAAAGTTAGAAACATATGCATGCAAAATATATAACCAGAAAAGTCAAAACTATATTATTCACATACAACATAACTCATATACAGATGACAGGAAAAGATAAAGAGGAACAAAAAAACTTTGAAAGAGATATAGATTACGTTAGATTAGTGTATAAGCAAACAAATCCTTACATTCCATGTGAACACCATACATTTTGTATGAAATAGTTCATAGCAAAACAACAACACATGCAAGTTGTTTTCCCTTTCATAAAAATGGCCCTGAGGACTTCTCAATATTCATTTACAAAGTATCTTCTCCAAAAGAAGTTCTAGAGTGTATACAAAGCTTGAAGAGCATGCTTAGAGTGGGAGGAGGAACCATTAAGAAGATACAAGTTGAAGAGATTTCAAAGTTGAAAAATAAAGGGGCTCAATTTTCTTGGAGAGGCTTTGCAAGTAAATTTCAAGAAAATGGAGGGTTGTTGGTGTTGGGAATAACAGATGGTGAAATATATTTTATTTCATTTCTTGCTACCACAATAATTTATTTTTACATTGATAAAGTTTGTAGTTTTGTGAGTTGAAAGTAAACAATAGTTATCTGTAATGTGAGAGTCTATTTACTTCATGTTTCAAATTCGTTATGGGTAAAAACATAGTCAAAAAAATTATTTGAATGTCATTTTATCTTTGGAACACTTGAAAAAGGAAAAAACCCAATTACCACATTTGGAGGAGATATCATATCTTCATAGGGATATGAAGACATCAAAGGATGGGTTGAAGTATGTTTGATAAGAGACTCCCCCTTCAATGTTTGTTGAGGTACATGATTGGATTCAAATTCTATTATATAAGTAATTTGTGTCTTTAGTAAATATGCTCATTGCAGTAAATTAGTTGATTGAAATCACCATCTAACAAATTTATAGTTAAGACACATCATCTCTATAGTTGTGTTCCCTCAATATCTAGGAATCACTCAGATATATTCCATGCAAATAATAAAAAGAATTACTACAAACATACACAATTGTAGAAACCAATGGTTTATCATGTGGTAGCATTGACAAATGAGAAGTCTCGTGATCTACTTTTAGTTAGAACCATAACTATTTGATGATAATAAATCCCCTTTGACTCTCACAACTTTCCTTGGTGAGATGAAGATGCCTACTCCCAGGTAGAAAACTTGGATAGTGTTCAATCTCGTGCATGCTTTGTGCATGAATAGATAACTATTAGATTGCCTTGTGATTCTTTTCAACATTTAAAAATTTAAATCAGCACAAGCTATTTTGTCTAACAATTGATTAGAGCTCCCAAACTAAAATAGTGGTAGAGAATTTTTTAGCCAACCTTTCCTTGAATAACACAACTTGATTCATATGTATGGTGGGTAGATACTACCTTAGACAAGTCTCTATAACCATCCATTTTAACACATCCTTCTTATTGATTGAGAAGCAACAACAACATTGGTAATGTGGGGTTTCAAATGATCAATGCATTGAATCATAAGGTACCTTTGGATAAGATCAAGCATGGAAGTAGGGAGTCTAAATTTTATGGTTACACTCATGTATTATTACCCCTCATGGTTTCCATTCCCTAAATATATCATGCATATCATCTGAAGGAAAAATATTAGCTAATTGGTTAATACATTGTGGATAGTTTTGTTTGAATCATCCCGAGTACTAATTGACTCTAGGGGAATGACATCAATAATAGTTTATTTCCCACTATGACATTCACTAGCCTAGATTTTCAAGGATAAGACTGTTGTATTATTATTTTTCTTTTCGTCATTAACATTAATGGAGGAAAAATACCTTTCAATAGTCCTCATCCTATCTAGTAGCATGTGTACCTTTATAATCATAATTGGAAATATAACATTTTCTTCAAATACTTGTTGTTTTTCCTTGTCTTTTATTTGAGGGTAGCTATATCTTTTCCCTTTACATTAAAACACTTTAATTGGGCTAGGGTAGGCAACCATAACTTGATACATACTCTCCTTGTAGTCCATTCACGGTGGGGTAACCTACACTTAATACCATTTTTAGGTATCCATTTTGCAATATAAAAAATGATATCAAAATTCATGTTTCTAGCCTCAACAATTATAAGGTTATTCTTGGAAGCACTAGAAATCCGAGGTCAATAAAAGCTTTTTGGAATGTCCTTTAAAGTTAGGTCTTAAACTATGGGTTGTGGAGGCTTAATTTAGGAAATTTTCTTGAAGGCATTTAGAAGTTCTAAACTTAAAAAGTTAGAACCATCCAATGGGTTGAAGAAACAATAATCAAATTTTATAATTCTTTTATCACAAAAACCAATAGCTTCTTAACCCCATAGATCTTGTCTCCTCCAATGTTGGAGTTGAAGTAGCTTCCTTGTCCAAAGAAGAATGTTTTCTTGTGAAACATATAATATTGAGAATACATCTTGGAATTATAAAATATAGAAGGTAACAATTAGGTTGCCCTCTCTACACTTTTCATCTAGTCAATATCATGTCATTAACTTCACTAGTCGACCATATAATATTGATATAAAAACAGAAGCATCACATGTGCCTTATTTTAGACTTTCCTTACAAAGGAGCATAACAAGAACACATGATCATAGGATTATTCAACCTTTAAACAAAGTGCATACCTAATGGACCCTCCCAACCTCCTTTTAGTGAGTCATCAAAATTCAAAAGCTTATGATGTCTTAAAAGTCAAAAGGAAACATTGGGTTCTCTGCAAATATTTGGGCTAACAAGTCAATTTCCACAAGTTTATTTTATTGCATCGAGATGCGCTCTACAACCTAGTATGGGGGAGAGGTTGAGGTGTAAAGTGTTATGTTATAAGTATAATAATAAAGTTGGCTCAATTAACAACAACAACAACAGTAAAGTCAGATAACAACTATTACACACAAAACTTGAGGAAAGGTTAAAGGTTTTCACCTCGAGAGATTTGATCCCTCTTGATGCTTGATAGATGCGGGGTTAAGATGGATCTATGCTGGTGTGTTAGTGTGAACGCCACATTATTCATGTTTGAGTTCAAATTATACTACATTGAAATATAGATAATGTTTTCTTTCATGTTTATCCAAACATGCATAGATATATATTTCTAACATTTGAAAATATAAAATAAATATATAGACTTAAAGAAAAAATCATATACCTCATTAACATCCAATAAATATTATGAATCACATAAATTCCAATAAACATTAATCATGAAGCACTAAGCATATATGATATATGAATCATGATGAAATCACATATGTTTGGTGAACTATGGTCTATTTTCTTGTCCTATATGCCATATTTTCTAATTGTAGTATGTTTGCTTGTTATGAACTATGGAAGAGATACACTAGATGATTGAGGAAGTGAAACATACTTGTGAATATCTAGAACAAGGTGCAAAGAACTCACGATTTGTAGATATGACATGGTGTTTAGAAATAGTTCTAAAATCGTCATTAAAAGTTGAAAACGAATAGAAAAGACATTGTTATGATAGTTGAGACAAGTTTCATAATGGTTAGTCTCATAAAATCCAAGATTGACACCACAATTTGCAAGTTGAGTTGCCACAAATTAAAAAAGAAGAAGTCTTAGACATTGAACTTCCTATGTGCAGACATTAGAATTCCGAGTATGGATGTAAGTATTCTAATGTCACACCAATATCCTTTATGGCATTGGTGGTATAACATGTGGTGGTATGGGCATAGAATGAATTCCTAGTAGTGACTATATGACATATATGATGGCACTAGTGTACGATAGATTTCATGGCATTTGTGTATGACACATGATTGTTTTTGGTGATTTGGTGTACATCTGACCCAATGTTAGATTTCAACTTCGATACCAAATGGAATAAGCGGTCCCTATTTATTGTGAAATTCATAGAGTTATATACACAAATGTATAATACAAGATTGAATAATGAATGTTGATTATAATGAAGCTTGTGATATTATATAAATATGTATTGATTGGTTGTAAGGTGAAGGGTGTGTGACCCTTGATGTTTCGTTAACCTAATTACTATATTTATTACTATTATTATATATGTTGCATCTAACACCCTTATTTTTCATTAATGCACATAGAATGTGGGAAGATTTAATGGAATCGTGGTATGTCACCACTCTTAATGGTTGACGTGTAGTGAATGAACATATTCATGCTACTACATGTTGTGTGAGGGTAGGGATGGAAGATCACACAAGCATACATACATAGTACTAAAGGGGGAAGATAAAATAATGGAGTTGCCACTTGGTCTTGGTTTTAGGGCCAAACCAAGAAACCAAAGGGTAAAACAAAAGAAGCCAATAATAAGGGGGTAAGCAACTAATTAATTAGGACAATAATATCTTGTTAATGATATCCTGGAATTATTGGTGATTAGGGTAAATGGATTAGATTTCAAATTAGATTTACTAGCAAATTAGCAAAGGAAAATAAGCCAACTAACTAGAGTTAATTAACTGCCAATTTCTTTAGTGATTAGAAACCCTAATGTTGAAAATCATGGAAAGAGGAGAAGGAAGAGAACTCACCCAGAGTTTACAATTGTAGATGATGAAGCTTTCTAGGATAAAGTGGAGAGTTCTGGTAGTCCTCCAAGATTGATCCACATATCAGTATGGTTGACACACTTAGCTCCAAATTCTTGCAAGAGAGGACTTGCCTCGATCTCCATTACAAAGATACATGTGATATAACCAATAAACACTAGATATATTGATGTAATGATAAATCAATGAAGTATATAGAATAAATATGCTCAGTGCCTTCAAAGGAGATTATACCTCCCTTTCCCTAGCTATGTTGGAACCTCCCTTAAGGTTTTAGAGTTGAAACTTCCAAAATATGAGTGGAGTTATGCTAATGAAGATGTCCTAGGATTAGTCAATCAAACCTACAAAATTAAAACCATGCTAAAAAAAAATAAGTTCATGTAGAAATGCTAGAAATTACAAGTGCGAGCAACCCTAAAGACTTAAAAGAGATGAACAACCAATCTCAATGTTTCCCTGAAAATTAGGGTTATTCGAAATAAAAGTCGAAGAGGTTTTAAAATATATATATAAGATATATATACACCAGGGAGAAACATTAAAGCCTAAAAGAACATTGGATTAACCATTAGAATACCTAGTTTATATGTAACCATCATGCTACGCCTTTGGTTGTGTATCACGGGTTCACTTGTTATAAATATTTACGGGCCCATCCTCTATCGTGTGAACTTCAACAATGGATTTCTTCATATGGCAAAGCGAAAAAGTGAAGAAGTAAAAGGTAGTTCAAAAGTCCCTTGTCTCATTTAAACCTTACCGGCCATTTACCTCCGAAACTTCCACGAAGGTGTGAAAAAATTATGGAGGGATTACTACATTCATGCAACCGTCGTGTCGTACGAGTGTTTCGATAGCAACAAACATGGATCGATTCTACATCATAATTTAGCAGCATGGTTTTTAATATTAATAAATTATTAATGATATACAAACAATTTCATATGGTTTCAGATTGTTGTTTCCCACGGGCATTCTAGTAATATTTACATTTTGCATTGAAAACACAAAATGTGCATTCAAGGTTAATATCTCTAAAATCATCACAATTCACAACTTGAATCTCTTCACCAAAACAACAATCCAAGACATTAATTTGATGAAAGAAACTTGAGGTAATTCTCAGTTCCCAACTTATCATTGAGACTGTTAAGGCTGTCAAAATTGAATGCACGGGACAGAGGTACTCAGAGTGAGATTATCAACAATGAGCAAACACACATTGTTCCTATCCTCCTTACAACAATACAAATATTACATTGAGATAACGCTGCACATTAAATCCAAAATAACATTTGCAGAAGCCTTGAATTGGAGGTAATATTATTTTTATAACATGAAGAAAGTGTGTAAAACATATATTACTCTTTTGAATTGTCAGAAATTAAAGTAATATATATATATATTTATATAAACCGAAGAAAAAAACCAATATGCATACTATTTTCATTCATTCTATAAGACCCAATGATCTAAGAGAAGCAAATTACTATGCTCTCATACAAGCACTACTGAAGATGAAAATCGTAGAAGCTTCTAGCCATCCAGATTGGGACACAACAATGGATGAAGAATATCGTTCCTTAATGGTGAATGATACTTGGGATCTTGTACCTCTTCTGAAAGGAAGAAAAATTGTCAGATGTAAATGGATGTATAGAATTAAGTATGCATCATATGGAAGTGTTGAAAGACATAATGTTTGGTTAGTTTCCAAAGGATCCTCTCAAGTTGAAGGAATTGACTACAATGAAACCTCTCCCCCCCCNGGGGATTTGTAAGAATAAATCTACATGGAACAACCTCTTGGCCATGATGCTTAGAATGAATCTAGCCTTGTATTCTACCTTAAGAAATATCTCTATGTTCTTAAGCAAGCTCCTCAAACTTGGTATGAAAAATTGGACAACTTTCCTCTTAACATTGTTTTTTCTAGATGTTATTATGAACGCAATGTCTATATTGATAAAGTAGAAAGACATCTCATAATACTTTCTATTTATGTTGATGAACTTATCTTCACTGATAGTGATCCTAAAATTTAACCCATGTGAAACCCAACCTTAAAAAGAAATTTGAAATGATAGACTTAAGTCATTTGCATTAATTCCTTAGCCTCCAAGTATTGCAAACTAAGGAATGTGTTTCCTTTTTCTAGTCTAAGTATGTATGTGACCTTCTTCACTACTCTTACATGGAAGATTCTAACCCATCCCCTTCTTCCTTCCAATCTAGAGTCAAAATTGTTGCCACCTATTCTACTTCCAAAGTCGATGCCTCTTTGTACCATTAGTTAGTTAGTATCCTTTTGTATTTGAATCATACTCGTCTTGATATTTCCTTTGTTGTTGGTCTTATTTGCATGCAAACACCTCATGAGAGCCATTGGAAAGAAGCAAAAGGGATACTTTAGTATATCTGGGGTACAATTCACTTTGGGATACATTATAGTTCAAGGGGGACTCCTTTGTTGGTTGGTTTCACTGATTCAGATTGGGTTGGTGACCCTAATGATCAAAAGTCTACTGCAAGTTATGTTTTCAACCTCAGTTCTGGACCTGTCACTTGGGATTGTAAGAAACAACATGTTATTTCTCTTTCTTCAACAAAAGAAAAGTATTGAGCAACGATTAATGCAAGTCAAGAAGCCTTGTGGCTTTGGCAAATCCTTTCAGATTTTGGATTCAAGTAGCAACTTCTGACCATCCTCTGGTGCGATAAATCTTGCCAAAGATCTAGTTCAACATTAGCACAACAAACACATTGAGATACACATGCACTTCATCGTAAATATCATTCATGACAGAGTTATTGAAGTGCTCTTTTTCCCTATAGAAGATCAAGTTGCAAACATTTTCACAAAGTATCTTATATAAAGTTATCATTAAGGTGGGATAGGCTCTAATGCCCCCTTCCTTCTCATATTGTGTCACCTTTATAAATCCTTCAATGTTATCCCAAGTTGTTTTTTAAGGGGGAATGTTAGGATATTTAGACACTTAGGAGTTAGTTAAGTTCAATTTGGTCTAATATGTATTTAGGTAAAAGTGTGTTTCTTTAGTATACATTTGTAGTTGTGTAATTTGACGGGCATGGTATGTTCTAGACATAGAGTGATCTGAAAGCTCATATTCTCCTCGATCTTAACATATATATTGAACTTTGGATTAACACTTGATTGGTCCATGATCTCTATTTAAAGAACATTGAGGGTCATTTGTCGATGATCGATAGCGAGAAATTCTCTTGTAAATTTTTTTTCTTTCACATTAATATATTGCCTCAAGTGGCCATGTTGGCTGGGGTTGTGGCATGTTTCCCTCTTCAATAGTTTTAACCATGTAAAAACATCATTGTATTGATTTTTGATCTGGTTGTGTGAGTGGTTACTGAAGGTGTTTGTCGTATGTGGGAATACCATGTTTTATCGAACATTTGGTAGGGTCATACCATAATATTCCCAAGAATGCTAAGAGAGAACTCCCTAAATTCAACCTAGATGAAGCTACTATAATTGAAGACCACTTAAAATCCTCCATACAAGCTATTAGGCTCTAAAATGTCAATAAATAAGACATCATATTCCAACTCTTTATATTTACTTTCATAGGTTGGGCATCCACATGGTTTTTTAATGTGCATATTGACTCAATACATGGTTGAATTGAATCCAAATATTTTTTTTCGAGAAAATTTGGAGATGATGAAGTATTGAGTTCATTGGCTTTACAACTCCCTAAACTAAAAATAGATTAGAAAGAAAAATCTTGCGATTTCAACACAAGGTTCAACAACTTGTACCATCATATCCTTAAAGCTCAAAGACCCCTTGAAATGTAGACCTTAGAGGTTTACCTCTAAATGATTGACCCCACAATGGCTATGTTCATTATGTTAAGAACCAAATATCAATATAGCATAGAAAATCCTTAGAAAAAGTTCTCAACACCTTGAAAAAGAGATAATTTCAGATAATAAGCCTCTTCGAGGGGGCAACCTCCTTTTACCCCACTTAAATGTTCAAGTACAAGATGATTCAAAATGAAAATGTCTCCTTGGTATATATAGGAGACTAGGAGGTATA
>ML786614.1:294138-309425 GCA_009831015.1 Picea engelmannii
AGGTAGATCAATGTATTCGGATGTAATAAAGGTCAATATTAATAAGACCTTTCAATAAAATAGAATAAGGCAGATGTAAGAAGACCTAATAGAAGCTTCCGCTTCTAGAAGGATCTTCCTCTAGATGCTTCTCTTAATAGGCACATTTAGTATAAATAAGGGTCGAGGGTATGAAAACCCTAGCTTGGAGATTATTGTAACAGAGCGCTACTCAACTGGAGGTTGCCCCCTCGAAGAGGCCTGTGAACATTGCTATCTGAATCAAAGTGTTGTTTCTGTTGCTATTTCGTATATCATTTCTGTGTATTGTGAAGATTATGCTGGATATTTTACTGTATTCTGTCATTTCTAGCATTTCATTTATGTTCTGTATATTTTATATAGCTGGTATCTTGCACCTTGATCCGTCTACTAAATATCCTCCAAGCCGTTCCTTCTGAAACGTTGTAGAAAAAAAGTTATAGCGAAAATGTCAAGGTGTCTCAGATGTAGCAGCGAAACCCCAAGACCTTGAGCTCTTATACCATATGTTAAGAACCAAATATCAATATAGCATAGAAAATCCTCAAAAAAGTACTCAATGCCTTGAAAAAGAGATAATTTCAGATAATAAGCCTCTTCGAGGGGACAACCTCCTTTTACCCCACTTAAATGTTCAAGTACAAGATGATTAAAAATGAAAATGTCTCCTTGGTATATATAGGAGACTAGGAGGTGTAATTACAACTAATGGCCTAAAGCTGACATAAATAAAATAACATTACTAATATACGATGCCCCAATTAAGGGGTAATGAGCCAATATTAGGGCTTAACACATTGAATGGGGTAATAAATATACTCTCGAATAGGCCTACATGAATTCTAATAAAATAGAACAATAAATGTCATCTTTACATGGAAATTCAGTCCTCAGTGCAAAACCTTTAGTGATTCTTCCCCCAAAAACTAACAAAATGACAACCAATGCCACACCTAAAATTGTAGTGAATGTTGATCCCAAGGGTGAATATCAAACACTTGTGTTAGAGGGAGTCCAAAAACCATTATAGAAACTTTCTAACGAGTTCATGAACTTCTGAAGGAAGTTTTGAGAGGGAAACCCTACAAAAATAGAGGTTTCACATCATACCAAAGGCCAAATAATAATAAGGTAACTAGAGATGAATCTACTCCTATTACATTGTAGCTAGATTTGATTGAGATAGCCATAGACATTACTATAGAGTTCATCAAGATAAGCACATGGAGAAGGAATGCCTAGAATTTACGAATCCTTTTGAAGCTTTCACCCAAGAAGATGTTAGCTTTTGACATTACTTTGAAAGTGTTTACATCGTGATTGGGAGTTCTTCATGAGATCTAGGGTACATGGTGTATAATTACCCCTTGCATGATTTGTGATGGATTTTCACATTAGAGATGTTTTTCTCAGTGGTTTCTTGACCTCACTTGGGTGCTTGCATGACATTCTTCCTTAGGGAATTTGAGATATTAAGATATCTTGGTGACATTTTACATGCTGACCACGTGGAGGAGGTTGTTTACTTAGAGAACACCCTATCTTGGAGGATGAGACTTTGGCACTTAGAAGGAGGGAATTGAGCCCTATACAACATGGGGTAGCTTGGATGCTTACATGGAGGCATATAGTTGAGCTGAGACATCTAGGTTACAAAGATGTTCATGTAGGGAAAGTGGACCCAATGGAGTAAATGGCTTAGGAGGATTGTGGGAGTCATTGGAGGAGATTTAGATACATATCACAAAGCACCCTTGCATTGGAGCCTTGATTGTGGATTGCATCACCTTGAAGCTTAACATGTGTACCCTTAGAGTGTAGCGCTCCACATGTGTGGGCCTGAACGCGCCTTTGCAGGTTGTTTATAAGGGCTTTGCGGGTTGTTTATAAGCGCTTTGGCCCACATATGTTCTATTGGCCTCCTTTACCTCTCATATATATGAGCAAGGAGATACGTCCTTTCACTATTCTCATCTTTGTTCATTATCTTATGTTAGAGATGTGACTAAGAGGAGTGCACTAGTCTTTCACTCTTTATTTCATATTGATTTGTTCTTTATCTCTCGTCTTGGAGTCGCTAGGGTTTCTTCAAGCTTCATGGAGCATCTTGAATACTAGATTTAGGGTTTCATTCCTTGGAGACTTGAAGATTATGGTTTCAATATGAAACCCTATCTTTTACTTGTTGAAGAGAAGAAAAAGAGAATATGTCTTATCTTGTAGGACATGCTTGTGAGATTCTAGCATGTTGGAGCTCCTTGATGTGACCCAAGGTTTCATGCTTTTCCCTAGCTAGGTTTTGGAGAGCTAGAAGATTGTACTAGCTATGGAATAACGCTATGGCATGTACATGAACTTCATTATTATGTATATATATGAAGTTTTCAACTATCCAAAATTGTCTCTATTAAAATTTTTATTTCCAATCATTTTTTTCTTTATTTTTTGGTAATTTTCAACACTTACATGTCTTGCTAATTGGACATAATTTAAGGCTAAAAATGTTAAGTAAAATCATATTAAGATAGAAGAGGATATAGTGGATTTGTTGCTATACATACAATCATCATAAAGTGAATTGTATATTTGTTTTATGCATGATAAGTTTTCCTAGAGGGATGAAACTTGTTGGCACACCTTGGTATCTTTTCTCTTGGATTACTTGATGGATTGTGGTTGTTAAAACATGAAATATTGTATATTGCTACTGTTGTTTTATTTATATTTCATAAGATTGCTAAGGCTACATATTCATAGGGTTGAGATCTGGGAAACTTCTAAGAAAGAGGCAAAATTTTCTATATGGCATTAATTGCCCTATTGTGGAAAATTTCTACATGGGATCAAATATTTTGTGGTCGAGATCACTCTAGGTGTAAGAGGAAGCTCGTATTTCAGTTGAAGAATACTTTGGAGATATATTGACCTTGTTGGAGTTTCACACCTAAATCACTTAGGTGAAGTGCTTGAATCCTAGAAAGGGTTTTGTCTACTTTATATATTGTTGATTTGTGCAGTTGAGGATTGGTTTAGGATGTGTAAAATGACTCTTGATCTTAGAGAGTATGATAAAAAGAGCTTCCAATTTTGTTCCTTAGAAGCTTAAACTTTGTAAATAACAAATCACAAATAACATATGTGAGTACCCAAATACATATTTCATATGCTATATGACAATCTTAATTTGTAACTTTGGCCATGAAACTACATACATGAGTAATTTGTAATTCATCCTTGATACTTTATACGATAGCAACTGAACTGAATAACAATCTCAAAATAACAATCATGAATTTGCATATTCTCTGGTTTAAACACCAACTTTGCTTATTATGCTTCCATAATAGTACATAAAGCTATCTGCGAGGATAATCATTCTAAAATAAATTATCTAGTGAGAGCTTTCGATTATGAATTTCAATTTTTGAGTATCACATAATATGCCCCAATGTGTGTAGTAATTAAATGCGAGAAATTTCAGGATGTATACACTTTTGTCTTAAATATTTGCGAGACCATCGTCTATCGTGTGAACCTTGGGTTTTCGGAGACGCTTGATGGTATGATGGGACCACTTTATTCTAAGCATCTCACATTTATGAAGGACCAATACAAGAGTATGTCCTTTCGTACTCATTTAAACCTTGCCCACCATTTGCGAAAATAGTTTGCCCTTGCAACTTCCACGAAATTATGGAGGGATTACGACATTCATGCAACCGTCGTGTGTTGGGTTTATGTCGCGTACGATTGTTGGGATAGCAACATAATCCAACTAATATCTTACAATATATTATTACGACAAAAAGTTACATTTTTCTAGCAGAAAAAAATTCTCAATTATATATTAAAATACAATGTGTTTTCTCAATAGGATTTCATAAAGCAAGTTACAAGCCTTAGAAGGTAAGACTTTCACTCGCAGTCAGACTAGTTGCCAAAGTACTGAGATAAGCTGGAATTTCTGCAGCAGATAGTTCATGAGGAGAAAATGTTATCAATAAAGAAGTGCTCTGCCAAAGGGCGGACACAACAAAGATCTATGAGAGGGTTGTCCTAAATTTTTTTTATGACAAGAGTGGGACCCTCATTTCCATCCAATCAATGGGTGTATGAGATGAACCCTGCTTTCCCTTGTAATGCTAACTTTGATAGGGGATCAACTTCCAGATTGTACTCGCGACAAGTATGGAGATATGTGAGCTTCTTAAATTGGCATTGAAGAGTGTTTATTCTGTCCATCCAGGCCAAAAGTGAAATGGTATGAAGATTACCTTTATGATTAAGCCAGTCGATAATTACTCTAGAGTCCCCAATCAATTGTAGATGTTCAATATGCAGTCTAGAGGCCAAACGAAGAGTAGGCTAGGCTCCTAGAAGCTTTGCCCTTGTGTTGTGGCGCCCAGGCCACAACAGAAGGTCCATCTATAAACAGAGCTATTATTAATTCTAATCAGTCCCCCTGCTCCACAAATGGTGCCACTAAGTTGAGTTGCTCCATAAAACCAAGCTTATGAAGTATCTTGCGATAGTAATGGTTTGACTAACTTTTTTATTCTTCCCACATCTGGGTAAAAGTTTTTCCAACTTTTATATAATCCAAGAGCTTTAAAGACTGCAGTATTGATGGAAGGGGATTGGTTTTCAATTTATTTTTTATTCTTGGACAACCATATGAACCAATTCACAAACAGTGGGAGAGTCTTGTGGAAGCGCTCGTTGGAAAACCAATGATTTAAACAGTCAGTGAGAGTAATCCTGATCCAGGCAGTTTTTATGTTGTTTACCTGAGCAAATCGGTCCCAAACAAGGCGAGTAAATGTACATTGAGTGAAGAGATGGTTAATTGTTTCAGCGTCTTTATAACAGATTTGACAGAGATTTGGACCAGCCCAACCTTTGCGTTGAAGGTTGTCCCAGGTAGATGTTTTATTTTCAACTAATAACCAATGAAAAAGTTTGATTTTTAGTGGGAGTTTCCAATTCCACCAACAAAAACGCCATCCACTGATATTTTTCTGCCAGGCCAAGTTTGAAATAGCTGTATAAATTTTCTTTACTGAGGCGAGTCCCGAATTGTCCCCACCGTCCCAAAGCAAGATATCCTCTGCACCATGTAACTGAATGCCCGTGCTGTTGAGTTTTGTGTAATAAGAATCCCACTCAGTGTCCAAGCCTGGTGGGAGAGCCAAATCAGAACTGGTGTGCCAATGGGCTATCGAGGGACTATGAGCAGTGTGCGCCTCTGCCTGAAAGAGAAAACAAATGCAAATGGATTTTAAGTGGGCGATTAAGGGAGGAGTCAAGAAAGAGTCTTGTTCGAGCCCTGCCATTCGGTCCTGCCCAACGAGGATATTATGACCAGTGCCCGGTTTCCAAGTGAGCCCGTTCACAATCTAGTGCGCAGAACTCACAAGATTCCTCCAGAAATGAGAAGCAGCTCGTGCGATAGGAGTGTCAGTCCAGAAACAAGAAGCAACAATAGTGAATGGCAAATATTGATCCTTTATAACAGAAGTCCAGATGCCCTTTGTGGTCAGGACACGCCAAAGAGAGTTGCCAGCTAGTGCAATGTTGAATTTGTAGATATTCTTGAACCCCCATCCACCCTTATTTTTTGGCTTTGCCAGTGTTTCCCAGTTGCAGAGGTGTAACTTGTGGTGATCCTTGCTGCCCGACTAGACAAAATTGTAGGAAAGTTTTCTTAGCCTATCCAGGACAGATGTAGGTATAGCTGCAAGAGCCATCCAATAGATTGGTTGTCCTTCGAGGGCGACTTTAATGAGAGTATAGCGGCCTCCTATGGAAAGCCATCTATTACACCAGTGGCCAATTTTGTTTTCTACCTTGGCAATGAGTCAGTCCCAATCTGAAGCCTTGTAGCGGTCTGTCGTTAAGTAATACCCCAGGTACTTGAATCTGAGTGTGAGATTAATAAAATTATGGGGAAATAGATCCTTCAATTGATCCAAGTCAGGTGTTTGTATGTTGGCGAAGTGAAAAGTAGACTTTGACCAGTTAATAAGTAATCTCGAGGCGCTGCAAAAGACCTTTAAGAGGTTAGCAATCTCCCTCCATTCAAGTATGCTAGAATTAGTCAATATGAGAACATCATCAACGAAAAGCAGATGAAGTATTTTTACTAACCTTGAAACCTTGATCCTAGTGATCCTGGCCTCATCTTGACTTTTTTTTAGCAGGAGGCTTAAACCTTCCATAACCAAAATGAACAGTAGCGGTGAGAGAGGACAGCCCTGTCGGAGGCCTCTGCCACTATGGAAGAAAGTTGAAGGTTCTCCATTGATTAAAACAACAAAGTTTTCACTTGAGACACAACTCATGATCCAGTTTAAGGTAGAATGACTCAGTCCGATCTGGATTAATATTAATCTGAGGAAGTTCCAATCTACACAGTCAAAGGCTTTCTTGAGGTCAAGCTTGAGAATGAGTGCACACAATTTTTTTTTGTTTAATGTTGTGTATACATTCATGAGCAGTAGCAATGGCATCTAGGATTTGTTAGCCCTTTAGAAAGCCCAACTGTTTGCCAGACAGGTAGTGCAAAATAATGGGTTTAAGTCTGGTGGCAATAATTTTTGAAATGAGCTTGTAGTAGAGGTTGCAGAGAGAAATTGGTCTGTACCCTTAGAGTGTAGTGCTCCACATGTGTGGGCTTGAATGTGGCTTTGTATGTTGTTTGTAAGGGCTTTGACCCACATATGTGCTCTTGGCTTTCTTTACCTCTTGCATATATGAGCAAGGAGATGGTCCTTTCACTATTTTCATCTTTGTTCATTATCTTGTGTTAGAGATGTGACTAAGAGGAGTGCACTAGTCTTCCACTCTTTATTTCATAATGATTTGTTCTTTATCTCTCTTGTCTTGGAGTTGCTAGGTTTTCTTCAAGCTTCATGATGGATCTTGAATACTAGAGTTAGGGTTTCATTCCTTGGAGACTTGAAGATTAGGGTTTTGAGATGAAACCCTAGCTTTTACTTGTTGAAGAGAAGAAGAAGAGAATATGTCTTGCCATGGAGGACATGCTTGTGAGATGCTAGCATGTTGGAGCTCCTTGATGTGAGCTAGGGTTTCATGGTTTTCCCTAGCTAGATTTTGGAGAGTTAGAGGATTGTGCTAGCTATGGAATAAGGCTATGGCATGTACATGAACTACATATTTATGCATCTATATGAAGTTTTCAACTATCCAAAATTGTCCCTATTGAAGATTTGATTTCCAATCATCTATTTCTTTATTTTTTGGTAATTTTCAACACTTACATGTCTTGCTAATTTGACATAATTTATGGCTAAAACTGTTAAGTGAATTCATATTAAGATAGAAGAGGATATGGCAAATTTGTTGCTATATTTATAGTTGTCATAAAGTGAATTGTATATTTTTTTAATGCATGATAAGTTTGCCTAGAGGGATGAAACTTGTTGGCATACCTCGGTATCTTTTATCTTGGATTGCTTGATGGATTGTGGTTGTTAAAACATGAAATATTGTTTATTTCCACTATTGTTTTATTTATATTTCATAAGAGCGCTAAGGCTAAAAATTCACAAGGTTAAGATATAGGAAACTTCTAGAAAAGGAGCAGATTTTTCTATATTGCATTAATTGCCCTATTGTGGAAAATTTCTACACGGGATCAAAGATTTTGTGGTCGAGATCACTCTAGGTGTAAGAGGAAACTCGTATTTCAGTTGAAGAATACTTGGGAGAGATATTGGACTTGTTGAAGTTGTTGGAGTTTCACACCTAAGTCACTTGGGTGAAGTGCTTAAATCCTAGAATGGGTTTTGTCTACTTTATATATTGTTGATTTACGCACTTAAGGATTGGTTTGAGATGTGTAAAATGACTCTTAATCTTAGAGAGTACGATAAAAGGAGCTTTTAATTTTATTCCTTGAAAGCTTAAACTTTGTAAATCACAAATAACATAGGTGAGTACACAGATACATATTTCATATGCTATATAAGAATCTTAATTTGTAATTTTGACCATGGAACTACATACATTAATAATTTGTAATTCATCGTTGATACATCTAAGATAAGAATAACAATCATGAATTTGCATATTGCATAGTTTAAATACCCAACTTTGCTTATTATGCTTTCATAATAGTACATGAAGATATATGTGAGGATAATCATTCTAGAATTACCTAGTGAGAGCTTTCGATTATGAATTTCAATTTTTGAGTATGACATAGAATGCCCCAATGTGTGTAGTAATTAAGTGCGAGAAATTTCAGGATGTATACACTTTTGTCTTAAATATTTGCGGGCCCATCCTCTATCTTATGCAGCTCACATTTAAACAATTTGCAAAAATAGTTTGCTCTCGAAACTTCCACGAAATTACGGAGGGATTACGACATTCATGCAACCGTCGTGTGTTGGGTTTATGTGGCGTACGATTGTTAGGATAACAACATAATCCAACTAAAATCTTACAATATATTATAATACGACAAAAAGCTATATAGATGCATCATTCAATCCACAAAAGTCACATTTTAAAATATTATTGACTTTAGAGGAGTGCCTTGCTAGTTTTTTTGATAATATTATTGAAGCCCAAGAATTCCATTTTAAAATATTATTGACTTTAGAGGAGTGCCTTGCTAGTTTTTTTGATAATATTATTGAAGCCCAAGAATTCCATGAATGTTGGGGGTGGACAATAATCCCAATGGGAATATACAATAATTCCAGACACCTAAGAAACCAACTAACAATAGTTTAAATCTAGTAGACTTGACCTTTCTGGAGTTTTTCGAAGAGTTATTAGTAATTTCAATAGAAAAACAAGAATTTCTCTTGTCATTTTTTATTTACCACTTTATAAGCATCAAAGACCGAAAAGATTGGAACTTAGGGAAAATCCTAGATAAGAGTTCATTAATACTTATGTTGTAGATCCTTCCATAGATTTCACCAAGAATATATATCAAGAGATCAATAATATCTTGCCTAAATAATAAGAATATTTGAGAAATCCATTCACAATTTCACGTGTAATCTAACCTAAGTGTTGGTACCTCTCATTCAACCCTTAAACCGATATCTATTACCTAATCAAAACATGGCGAACCAACACCTTGCATGGTTGAATCCTAACACTCTGATTTTGGCAAGGTCATACCCTAATACAACCAAGAATGTTAAGATAGGCCTCCCCAATTCAACCTAGATGAAGCTACTATAGTTGAAGATCACTTGAAATCCTTCATACAAGGTATTAGGCTCTTAAATGTCAAGAAAGAAGACACCATATGTCGACTCATCCTATTTACTTTCATAGGTTGAGCATCCACATGGTTTTTTAATGTGCCTATTAACTCATTACATGGTTGAATTGAATATGAATTTTTTTTTTGAGAAATTTTGAAGATGATGAAGCATCGAGTTCATTGGATTTACAACTCACTAAACTAAAAGTAGAATTGGGAAAAAAATATTTCAACTCAAGGTTCAACCGAACTTGTACCATCATATCTTTGTAGATCAAAGATCCCCTAAAATGTTGACCTTAGAGGTTTACCTCTCTGTGATTGACCCCATAGTGGCTATGCTCATTAAATGGGCTAATAAACATACTCTCAAATAAGCCTACAAGGAGTCTAATAAAATAGAACAAGAAATGTCATCTTTACACAAAACTTTTAAGGATCCCCCCCCCCGCAACAACTAACAAAATGACAACCACCACTACACCTAAAATTGTAGTGAATGTTGATCTCGAGAGTGAAGATCAAACAATTGAGTTAGAGGGAGTCCACCATTTATTATAGAAATTTTCTAATGAATTTGTGAACTTCCAAAGGAAGTTTTGAGAGGAAAACCCTAAAAAATAGAGGTTTCATGTCATATCAAAGGCCAAATAACAATAAGGTAACTAGAAATGAATATATGTTTGCTACATTGTATCTATTTGGATGAGATAGGCATAGAATATTATTGTAGATTTCATCAAGCTAACCATGGGGATAAGTAATGTCTAGAATAAATAAATTCTTCTACAACTTTCACCCAAGAAGACGTTATCTTTCGACATTACTCTGAAAGTGTTTACACCATGATTGTGGATGCTTCATGTGATCTTGGGTACATGGTGTATGATTATCCCCTGCATATTTTGTGGTGGATTTTCACATTGGAGATGACTTTCTTAGTCGTTGTTTGACCTCAGTTGGGTGCTTGCATGACATTCTTACTTAAGGAATTGGATATCTTACGATAGCTTGGTCACATTCTACATGTCGACCAAATGGAGGAGGTTTCTTGACTAGAGAACACCTTGAATTAGAGGTGGAGATTAGGGTTTTGAGATGAAACCGTAGCTTGTGCTTGTTGAAAAGAAGAAGGAAAGAATAGGTATTTCCTTGGAGGACATGCTTGTGAGATGCTATCTTGTTGGATCTCCTTGGTGTGAGCTAGGGTGTCATGGTTTTCCCCAGCTAGGATTTTGGAGAGCTAGATGATTGTACTAGCCTTGGAATAAGGCTATGGTATGTGCATGAACTTCATCTTTATGCACATATATGAAATTTTTGTGAATCCTAACCTTGTACAATATCTACTGTAAACAAATATCCAGAAAAGAACATAAAAGATACAATGGAAAATACAAACATTACACAAATATTTTTCCCCTGGAAAGCCAAACCGGAAAACCAGCATATTCTATATTCATTTATTGTGTTACAATGTTTACAATACAAAATACATATAGGAGCCAACAACATCCAAAACCCTAACCCAATGACCTAGATTAGTCCAAAACCCTAATTCCTTAACTGGAAATAGAAAATCATCGACAAAGAAACCATGTGCCGAAAAACCATCTAAATATAATGCGGTCCCGAAAAATGTGGTTCCGGAAAATATGGACCCGAAAGAATATAACACATACCCAACAATTTTTAGCTATATGAAATCATCTCTATTGTAGATTTGATTTTCAACCATCTCTTTCTTTATGTTTTGGTAATTTTCAACACTTACATGTCTTGCTAATTTGGCATAAGTTAAGACTAAAATTGTTAAGTGATTTAATATCAATTTTGAAGATGAGGCTTTTCAAACTATGGTTGCTAGTGCCCCTTTCTATTAAGCAGGTTAGGTTACACCGATAGGGATGATTTGCTGCTATATTTATAGTTGACATAAAGTGATTTTTATATATTTTTATGCATGATAAGATTTCCCTGGAGGGATGAAACTTGTTGGCACACTTCGATATCCTTTCTCTTGAATTACATGGTGGATTGTGGTTGTTAAAAGGTGAAATTTTGTAAGTTGTCAATGCTGTTTTATTTATATTTAATAACAACCCCAAGGCTAACAATTCACAGGGTTAAGATCCACGAAACCTCTAGGTGAAAGAGGTGAAGTTTTCTATGTTGCATTAATTTTTGTATTGTGGAATATTTCTACATGGGATCAGAGCTTTTGTGGTTGATATCAATTTAGGTGTAAGAGGAAGTTGGTATTTCAGCTAAAGAGTACTTGGGAGAGGTACTGACCTTGTTGAAGTTGTTAGGATTTCACACCTAGGTCACTTGGGATAAGTGCTTGAATCCTTTAAAGGGTTTTGTCTACTTCATATATTGCTGGTTTGTGCACTTGAGGATTGGTTCAGGATGTGTAAGATGACACTCAATCTTAGAGAGTGTGACAAATTGGAAGGAGCTTCCAATTTTGTTCCTTGGAAGCTTAAACTTTGTAAATAACAAATCCCAAATGAGTTTGGGTGGCTATGGACTAAGTTTAAGGCATCCTAAGTAATGGTGGACCTAGGTCAGGGGGTTTGCATCCCTAACTAGACCCATGATGTTAGTGAATTCCCCCAGGGGGGAAAATGAGTCAAGCTAGTGACCAAAAAGGCATAGGGACCTAAGGAGCTCACCTAAGCGCTAGACATCCTAATGAGGTCCCACGTCTAGGATAAGGTGAGAGAGGCTTTGTGAAGGTGATCCATCACATTACAATGGTCTAGTTGAGAAGTATCTTATCATCATTGGTAAGGTCAAGCATGCATCTGACACAAGGGTGGAGCACACAAGGCACCTCTTGATGGGTAGACGTATATGAATACCTAAGTACAAATTTCATATGGGATATGAAGTTCTTAATTCACAACTCTTGCGATGGAGCTACAAACATTAGGAATACATTAATAATTCGTTGTGGATATGATGGGAACAACTGAACATTTAAGATCTTTCGATTTTCAATTTCTAATTTTAAGCATTACATAGTATGACCTCGCTACATGACCATGACAAATGCAATAATTCCTAGGGTCACTCTAGCCTGTGTCATTTTAAAACAAATGATATCAACCCATAATGATGCGGGGTACTCTCAAGAGTTTGAATCCCAAAGCCTTAGGACTTAATCAAGTTATCAAAATCATGATGCCTTAGGACATAATCAGGGTATCGAGGTTGAAGTACTTTCAATTTTCCTTCCTTTACTTAAAATATAATTGTAGCAACCTTACTGTTACCATACTTCACGGAAATATAACACTCACTCTCATATTATAAAACAACATGCATTTAAGCAATGAAACACATTTAGAGCTCAGAGTAAGTCTAAAAATTACTACTATCATAATTTAAACATGGCATTAGCATTAATTCATATGCACAGCATAATACATGATAATTATAAATACACAGACACGCAGAAACATAAATTAAAACATCATCTGGTACTTATCTTGGAAACAATAGTAGTTCCACCAACCAGGTGCAGGCCTTCCATGAACCTCCCAGCCTTAGACCACACTGCTCATCAGCTCAACAATGGGTCACCCCCTGAACTGGGACTAAGCTCCATCCCAAGGCAAGGAATCCTAGGCTAGGCTGAGGTTACAGGGAAAACACCCAGTCACAAGGAAGGAATTCTCTCCCAGGAACCACTCATTCTCACTGCCCACAGACTCTCCTTCCCCACATGCCTGCTCCACCCCAGGAGTATGCACCTTCTCTATCACCTAGACAATCCTCCGGCTGCTAACCTCCCTTGCCTTGGGTTTCAGTAACAAGCCGGACCGGAAGTCTCCGAGCTCTGTGGAAACTACAAGGTTCCTTCCAGGAGTTCTCTCCTTCCTCTGCGCACTCTCTCACCTAGAGAGAATCACTCATAGGCCAACAACCTGTTCTTCCAACCTCAATCACCTCTCTCACCTGGAGAGAGTGTTGTACAACTGGCCAACATGCCCCACACAGTCCAGCACTGCGTGGCGACAATAACCAATAGGGAAAACAGACACGGTCTTTCCAATAGGTTCAACAATGGCGGATGGTCTCACAGATATGGCTTCGGACAAGACTCCACGCATAGGCTCGAGGCTCAGATAGAGGATGCTTCGGCTTTTCAGAAATTAACACCAACTATTCCGAATCAACACACAGACTTTTTTTTCCTATTCAGAGGGCGTACGAGGTATTCTTGCAGAGGTCAGACCGGTCGTACTATTCAGAAGATCAGATCGAATGGAGGAGAACCCCCATCACGGCTCATCTCAGCCCTTTATTTGCATGGGCCAGGGTTGACATTTGTCACCCATGCAACTGCATGCGTTCCTTCCATTTGGAAGATGCTTGTCCTTCCAAAAGAACTTAGGATAAGACATATTATTCACATGTATTTTAATTTAATATTATTCCCAAGGCTTAAGCCCCCTAAGCTTAACACTTAGCCCCTTTTCCCACTTTCCAGCCCCTAATCCCTTGCCCTCTCTATGGATGCTTAGTCCCCCATCACTCATTCATCGTGTCGGCTTGCATGCAGTGGTGTTTATATTTTATTAATGTGCTGCATACATACAGGTACAAAATCAGGCCCTTGGCCTACAACCCTTAGTCTCTCTGGCCTAACAATCACATAAGCCCACTGGCTTATAAAAACTTGGCTCACCAGCCTATAACACATATTTACAATTCATTTCATAAACCAGATTTACAAAGGGCTCGACCTTGGGGACACTACAATAATCATTCATATAAATATTCCCCAATGTTTGTAGTAATTAAGTGCGATATATTTAAGGATGTATACACTTTTGTTTGCAGGCCCATCCTCTATCGTGTGAACATCAAGATTTCAGAGAGTTTGTCCATCAAGCTGATTTTGACTTAACATGCCTCAACAATTATACGCTTTGATGGTCAATGCAGACTGATGGCCCATTTGACTCATTAATCACGTGAAATTGCTAAAATATCTACAATTCTAAAACTTCAATGCTTCACTTAACTGTCGTGTAAAATTGTTACTACCAGTTTGGTCACATGTGGAGGAACCCTCTAAACACAAATTTATCAAACGATTAGTGAATCATACAAAGCAAAACCTTATGGTAGATAGCTCCACTATGGAACAATATACATTTTTTTTCCCGTTGTGGTTCATCTTGAAGACTACATTCATAGAATAATGTACATCATGTTATTCACGAAGAATCAAGGTATGTCCATCTTACAATCATATCAGCTCACAAGGAGCAAATGTCATCAAAGCAAGATTTGAACCCGGGCGTGGCGAATATGAACAATTCCTCCCAACCATCTGGCTTACACTTCCTTGACAATATGGAACAATGTACATTATATAGTAATACATGAACTATATAGAGAAAAACTCTCAAGTAGATGTTGTCTCCATTAAAGGGCTTAATATACACTACACAACAAAATCCATTATGAAACAATTTACACTTCCAAACCATAATTAACATGTAAGTTTAGTTATCACTTCTCTATAACCTACTACTATGAAGAATATGGTCAAATCAAGGTAAAAATATTAATCATCCCATCCTTATCCTCTCAACTTCACCCATTGAGATTTGACCTCCCAACAATCATCCCATTCTCATCCTCTCAACTTCACCCATTGAAATTTAACCTCCCAACCCCTCATTATATATCATCTGGTCCACCATAATACATGCATAAATGTCTTTATCAAACTTAAACCCATTACATCACAACACAAATCTCCCTCATATAGTTTCCAAATTAGATTACCATACTCCTCTTATTAGCGACCTGTAGTTTCTAAATCCAACAACATACTCCTCTTATTAGCGACCTATAGTTAACTCATACTTCATAGATAATGGGGTTTCTTTCAACCTACACCACTTTATTCTAAGCAACTCACATTTATCAAGGACCATTCAAGACTATGCGTCCTTTCGTACCCACGAGTCCCTTATCTCATTTAAACCTT
>ML786614.1:311595-328008 GCA_009831015.1 Picea engelmannii
ATGTGTCCCATTGAATGATGCATGTATGAATGTCACTATAGCATGTTCTTGGTTGATCTCCACATAGATATTTGCAGAAGTTTGGTGAGACTACCATCGGGCTTGGGAAAATCCCTCTAAATGGTTACTTACAGGAAGTAAGCATTACTCTTTTGTGATATCAAGGTAGGATTTGAAGTAGGTAGTGAGGTTGTGGATCCAAGATTCCAAAACATCTCCATGCATCTGGCCATTATATTTAGGTCATGATATTTTGGTGTCTAAATAGAAAGTGGATGTGGTAGCCCTATGTTGTAGTTTTAGGGATTTAATGAGAGCATTGGCACATTATTGTACTATGTTAGATAGATTGGGCTCTTCGTCATCAGAGGAACAAGTGCTATGAGGATCCATTAAGAGAGACAATACATATGAGTTGAAGAGAAGTGTAGTGGAAACCCTAGGTGATGGATTTGGCTAGTGTTTTTGTCAATAGAGAATCTGGGATCTCAAGGGAGATTAGGAGAGTGATCTTTTAAAAAATGTGGAAGAAGAGAAGAGGAGAGAGATGCAACATGAGGTAATGCTTGGGGTGGGAGGGTAGCCTCCAAAAAAAACAAAAAGAGAGTAGAACTAGGTAGATGCTGAGTCTAAAGAACCAAAAGAATAAGCGTGATGAAGATTAATTTGTTGGTTGGAGCCAATGGCCAAGAGAACCTGTTGTAGAAAATAGTTAAGGTGGAGGAAAAACATCAATGGAACCCAAAATCTTGAGACACCTGAGCTGAGAAAGAGGAAGAAGGAGTTCAGGGGTGAGAGGGTGACCTTGAGAGAACCTAATGCCTAAGTGAAAAGGAGCATACCAATATCTTAATCCTCTGATACCAAATGATAAAGCATAAGATGCATAAAATAACAAATCATAGAGACAAGACAAAAAAATTGTAGTTGATCTAAAGAAAAGATAAGACATAATCATGAGAAACCCATAAGTTATAGTAGATTAGGACATGTAGCTTAGTCTTATTATTGAGGCAAATTCCCTTCTTATAGGTTTACATAGATATACAAGTCAAAACCCTATTGTAAGGGTGCACATCACTAAAAAATGGGAAATCAATATTATATGCACATGCACACAACTTAAACATGGAAATAGATACTCTAACTAACTATCCAACTAACACAACAATATATTGATTAAAAAATGCATAAGGATCCCCTCGAAAGTTGTGCCCCAAGGGATCGGTGACCGTCATTCTCCAAGATGGTTGGCTAAGTGTGTTGTCTAGCTTTCCTTGGATGTTGAGCCGAGTGACTACGCCCTTGTAGACCGCCTTACTATGTATCATGTGACCACCACAAAGATAGAAATATTGATTCTCAAGGTACACACACTACCACATCATCTAAAGGAGTCATAGATATAGAGGTATTGAAAGTAACTATAGAATAGACAATACCCACAAGTCAAATACATACAACAATTGAGCTTTCTATTCATATTGGGGTGATGGAAGGAGTTTGTATGTCATCAAGCCAATGTGATCTCATCTTTCAACACTTCGTGGAAGGAACACAACTAATGTGATGTTCCGTTCCCAAGAGTAGGCCAACAAGGAGTGACTTAGTAGTCTATGTGTTCCTATAGACTATAGTCAAGCACAAACATGGAACACGATGGAGAAATAAGGAGGAATTGATGGCTAAACGATGAATTAAGCCAAAATACTTAGGAAAAGTCACTTAAGCCTAAGTCAACGAAGAATTAGAATGAAAAGGTGCTAAAGGGGGACTTAATTAATTAATTATTCACCTTAGGAGGAAAAGCGCCTAGCTTAAGTGAGGTCAATGGTGTTAGCGCCAATTCTTGCCAGGGGGGTGTTTTTCTCCGATTTCAGGCCCTTGGTGTAAATGCATAGAAATGGGGTTTAAAAACCCATCAAATGCGTTTTATTCAAAGGCCGCAATCATGAGCGCCAAGTGCATCACACAGAAGAAGTCCATTTCGGGCTTAAAATCAAGCGAGCGGGCATTTTGTTTTCAATGACGACGATCCGTAGATGGAGCAGATCGATGGTCATCAGGTAAACTTGAGTCGTGGAGTTGCACGGGGTTTAGCGCATGGGCTCATCTCTTATGGCCACATTCATGAAATGATCATGGTCGTCCGATCCAGTCGGGACACATGGTGCCTGATCAAGCTCAGTCGCGATTTCGGATATCGGGACTTCAAAAGACAGGGGGTCTCTCTTCCATTGCATCGGGAAACTCTGAAACGCGAAATGATTAGCCATTTCGGCATTTCGGCTACCGGGACTTCAAAAGACACGAGGTCTCTCATCCATTGCATCGAGAAACCCCGAAACACGAAATGATTAGCCGTTTTGGCATTTCGGCTACCGGGACTTCAAAAGACACAGGGTCTCTCATCCATTGCATCGGGAAACCCCGAAACGCGAAATGATTAGCCATTTCGACATTTCGGCTACCGAGACTTCAAAAGACATGGGGTCTCTCATCCATTGCATCGGGAAAGCCCGGAACAAGAAATGATTAGCCGTTTCGGCATTTTGGCTACCGGGACTTCAAAAGACAGGGGGTCGCTCTTCCACTGCATCGGGAAACCCCAGAACGCGAAATGATTAGCCATTTCAGCATTTCGGCTACCGGGACTTTGAAAGACAGGGTCACTCCTCCACTGCATCTGGAATCGCCGAAACACGAAATGCGAAAAGCGCTTTTGAAGATAGGCGCAGGGTTACGACCCGTGGTCACTTGGGGTGATAAAAAGAGCTGGTTAAAGGGCCAAAGCACCGGGTTTAGCTGCAGGAGGTGTCGCCGCATTCTCTAGGTGCCAATTCAACTCGACCTCGATCTTGATCCCTGCTAGAGGTAAATAAAGGTAGGAGGAGGTGGTTGAAACCTCGCCTCACTCCTTAAATGTAAGGCATGGAAGTTCTGGCAGGCAGTCTGCCCAAGATCATCCTGTGTGCAGGTTCTCCTAAGAAGCCATGCTGATCTGATGTCCTCGTTTGACCAGAGGAGCCTGCACACGCTGGGTTGGATTTTAATGTTTCAGCTACCCTCCTGCTGCCAAGGTGGCGAGTTGCTCTGAGTATATATACTCAGCTTTTGTATTTTTGTAATGATGGATGGTAGAGCTAAGCTCCCAATTGTATAGCTTTAACGAAGCCTCTGGTTCCCTGGTTATAGATTGATATTTGAGATTTCTTGTTTAATGGAAGCCAACACCTTCCTCCCCTTTTTCCTCTGAATCTTAAGAACCCGGGCATGGATGATCCAGTCGGGTGTTGTAATGACTATACAATGTATGCTTGATTATATTAGTTTTGCAACATCTTAATTTTCTTGAAGTTTCTTAGATCTGAGAGGATCTCATATTTGTGACTTTTCCCCTTTTTAAAGGCTGCTGGAAGACCGAATGTCCAGAGAGGACTTTATTTCCTTTGTTCTTCCCTCCACTTACTCACTACTATGTAAAATCACTGGCTTAAATTAGATCAAGACCTCACCTGTCTTCGTTGTTCCAACCCAGTTTTCCAAGTTAGAACGATATTGTTCTGGGTTTACTTCCATTCATCACCCTTTATCAACAAATCATGACATTTAAACTGATGGGCGTTGGGCTCTGCTCCTACTGCAATCCAGGAGTGACTTCTGACGCCAACAAATGGTAAATTAGATTGGGAATGGTATAAAGGGAGGAATTTGACCTAATTCCTCATTATGCATTGTTATAATTTGATGCTGAGAGTTCCTAGAGGAGGAAGAGAGTCGACCTTGTTGTTTTGTGGATTTTTGGAGGAAACCACCACCATTGATCGGTTTCAGTGTTGAGAGACACACCCTATCCCATCGGAGATACCATCCAGATATTTCACCGAGCTATTCAAGAGTATCCAGTACAGTGTGCACAACTCAGCCAGTGAGGGCGCAAGTCAGATTGAGGGTTTGTGGAGCTGCACGAGGTTTGAGCTCAGATTGCAGTTTCCTTCCGACCAAGTGGAGATCCAGCCAGGGTGCTTCTATTGAGCCATTTATCATTAGATTCTGACGGTGGAATCTTGCAGAGCGCATTATCCATCCATTTAAGGTGCAACTCTTCTGATAGTACATTTGGGGTTGCAGATGGAGCATCAGGATAGATTCGGGGAAACCCTTATGACCCAGTTCCACATTTGGCGAGACAATTGTTTTGAGCCCTATAGCAGTTGATTCCATTGGTGGAATCATTTGGGGCGCATCCAGTGTCCCAGGAGGTGCACAAACCCCCCAGGGGTCCATATCCAGTACCTCAGAGGCCAGATTTGATATCCGACACTCATCCATTCCAGTATAGAGGCTAGGGCGCTTCTATTGGAGAAGTTTCCGGCACATTCTGACGGTCTATCCTTCCGGACGAGTTTTCCAGCTGGTAGCGGTTACCGTATTTCTCCGGAGTCACATATTTTTGCCGATCTATCTGTGCATGCATCCGATCTGCATTCGTCTTCTAATCACATGTATTTTTATGCTATTTGATTGTATTCTAGTGACAATCCATGAGATCTAGCTGACGATTATACTCTATATTTCCAGTGTGTTATTGTATTTCCATGCTTGAGTCACATAATATATGTTATTGGACAGTTGATGTTCTTTACTTCTGCATACATCCTTTATATATTGTTTAAACCATAAATACACAACATGCACATGCAATAACCAACATGCACCTGCAATAACCAACATGCACATGCAATAACCATAAAGATCTCAAACACACAACTGAAATGCATCGAGAAACCCCCAATGTATCAAATCTGCAAGACAAAACATTGGATCAGTAGAAAATATCATGATCTGCGGGATCAGGGATATTTCATTGGTATCAGAGCTTTAGTCCTGCCAACCTGTGACTAAAGGCAATGAATACAACAAAAGAACCAGATGGTCGTGAGCACGTAGGTGACGAATATGCCACTTACAACAGGTGCAAGGAAAGAAGGGATAGGCCTAACTTTCCTCCCTTCCTTCCCAGTTTAGAGGAAGAGGAAGAGGCACACAGAGAAACAGAGAGAAGATCAGAGCACTAGGCCGAGTGCGAAGCAGAGAGGAGGCTAGGTGACACATATGAGCAACTAGAGGGCAGTGGTAAGGCCCCCATGGATCCAGATGCAGCCTTCATGCAGGTTATCAATGATATGTTAGCTAGTTAGTGGACCATGTCTCAGTCTTTGGCTCAGGTAGCGGATAGACTGGCTATGGTAGACATCCCAAGCACACAAGCCCCACATGCAGTACAGGGGAACTCAGGGGCAGGCAATAGACCCCAATCACCCACTCGCACATACACCTCTGCGAGTAGGATCCCACGTCCATTGTTTCCCAGTTTCTAGAGGGCACCCCCGATAGAAACACATATACCAATAGCACAGAGACCGCCCACTCATACAGAGGACATTGCAGAGTATTAGATAGAGTATGCAACGTTGGGTCGTGACTTCTAGCAGCATACAACCTTAGTCGAGTATTGTGGACTCAGACTCAGGAACTGCCCCAAAGAGCCACAAAGGGGAGGACCACAACAACAACAGTAGCAGGGGCAGGGGCATAACATTTATTTCATCTGAAAAGTTGGTAAAATCACCATACCTTCTTTTGATGGATTGTCCAAATGCACCGCCAGAGCTTGGGTACAGAAACTAGACACCTACTACAAGCTCAACCAGATGACCGAGTCAGAGGCCATCAATTTCACCACCTTACACTTGGAGGGTGAAGCACACAAGTGGTGGTATAATGGATTAGTGACATTGGGTCACAGTCGCATCACCTCCTACAAAGAGTTCACAGAGAGACTCATGGATAGATTTGACAGGAGGGATCCAAAGATCCATTTCAGAGATCTAGCCCAGTTGAGACAAACTGGCACAACAAAGGCATTCATATCAGAGTTTCAAAGGGTAGCAGTGGTAGTGACAGACATATCCGAGCCCCAATTAGTCATGCTATTCACAGAAGGGCTCGCAGAACCCTTGAGAGGATGGGTGAAGGTCTACTAGCCTCATACCTTGCATGATTCCATCCGATGCATTAGAGATTTGACATATTCAGTGCCAAAACTAAACCCTTCACCAAACCCTTTGTACCACAGAGAGACAAGGATTAGAAGAATCCTCAAAGGGAATGGAAGGGCAAGCCCAAATTGGATGATGATACACGACGAGAGATGATTAGGAAGAAACTTTGCTTCTCTTGCAGAGACCCTTGGGTCCCAGGGCATAGATGCATGGGAAAGGGACAGATCCACTACATCGAAGTGGAATCAGACAGTGAGGAGGAGGAGGAGGATATTGAGGCACAAACAGATAGTGATTCAGAGGCTAAGACCACTCATGAGACAGAGCAACAATCGAAGAAATCTCAGATATCGGCAAGGGCACAACCCAAGGAGGAGGAAAAGCCTCGTAGATAGGTGAAAGGGGGAACCATAGCCACCCTTTCAGAAGTACCCAGGTACAACACTCTTAGGCTCAAGGGCCTTGTAGATGGGCAACGCATGACAAATTTAGTTGATGGTGGGGCCACCCACAACTTCGTAGATGCGTCCTTAGTAGCCAGGAGGGGATTACGCACAAAGGAGTTTGAGGGATTCCATGTGGCAGTGGCTGATGGATACACGATGACATGTTTGGACATGATCCCCAACCTATAGGTCAAACTAGGAAACTACACCTTGATAGACACCTTCTATGTAGTTGACCTATCAGATACTGATGCCGTGTTAGGGGTACAATGGTTATGTTCATTGGGAGAGATTGAGTTCAACTATTAGACGTTGACCATGAGATTCAGAGATGCTAGTGGATCGTGAGTTATGATGAGGGGCATGTCTACAGGAGCACCTCGAGCATTATCGACAAAGAGGATGGAGTGGATCTTTCATCACGAAGATGTGTCTTACGCAATAAAGTGTTTGATCACCACGCAGAAGGATTTCGAGGGTAGGGAGCATTGCCACCCACAGATCAAAGAGCTTCTGGGTTAGTATGAGTCAGTATTTGGGCCGATACCACCAGGGAGACCGCTCGATGGGGGTTTTGAGCACATGATTGAGTTAGAGGCAGGGGCTACACCGATGATTACAACACCCTTCAGGCACCCCAAGAAATTCAAGGATGAGATTGAGAAAGCAATCAAAGAATTGCTTGCTATGGGGCACATCAGGCCCAACATGAGTCCTTTTGCATCTTCACTTGTCCTGGTACTGAAGAATGATGGCACGTTACAGATGTGCATCGATTACAGAGCGCTCAACAAGAAAACGATCAAGAATCGTTACCCCATTCCACGCATAAATGAGATGATGGATGAGTTACACGGGGCAGTCTTCTTCACAAAGATTGATCTACGTTCAAGATACCACCAGATCGACATCAGGGAGAAGGAAATTGAGAAGACAACGTTCCTGTGCCATTTCAGACACTTTGAGTTCTTGGTCATGCCATTTGGATTGACCAACACACCATCCACTTTCCAGTCTTGCATGAATCATATATTTAGAGGACAATTGAGGAAGTACATCCTGGTATTCTTCGATGACATATTGATCTACAACAAGACATGGGATGAGCATCTATCACATTTCGGGGAGGTCTTGGGTATTATGTAGGCACAGTCTTTATATGCCAAGGAATCCAAATGTGAATTTGGAATGAGATAACTACTATACTTAGGGCATATCATTAGTGGGCAGGGAGTACAGGTTCATCAGGAAAATATCAGGACCATTTTGGATTGGCCAATGCCCAAGAATCTCACGGAGCTGAGAGGATTCTTTGGGTTATGCAGTTACTACAGGCGGTTCGTCAAGGTTTTTTCACAGTTGGGAGCACCACTCATAGACTTGACCAAGAAGGGTGCTTTTCATTGGACATAGGAGTCACAACAGACATTCGACAAAATGAAGGAGGTTATGAGCACATGCCCTGTTCTATCCCTTCCAGACTTCTCACAGCCGTTTGTCTTAGAGTGCGATGCATCAGGGGTGGGAATTGGAGCAGTTTTGATGCAGGGGGGCACCCCATTGTGTTTGAGAGCATAAAGCTCAACGATTCAGAGAGACTCTATCCTATTTACGACAAGGAGTTGCTAGAGATCATGCATGCCTTAACCAAATTCAGGCAGTATCTGGTTGGCAACATGTTTGTAGTGAAGACTGATCATAACAGTCTCAAGTATTTCCTTGATCAGAAAGACCTCAGTGAGAGGCAACCGAAGTGGGTCTCAAAGATCCAAGCCTTTGACTTTGATATTGAGTATGTCAAGGGAAAAATGAATATTGTGGCAGATGCCTTGTCCGGGAGGCCAACATGATGTTCGATGATGGACATTTGTATAGATTGGAAAGCTCATTTGTTGGTGGAATACTCCAAAAACAAATTTTCTTGTGAGGTGATGGATGAACAAGTGATTGATGATATATACCGGGTTCTTGATGATGTCATTTTCTACAAGGATCGTATCTACTTGGTTCCAGAATCCACCCTGAAGGGGAAAATTCTGAAGGTATGCCATGATTCACCTACAACAGGGCATTAGGGGTACTTCAAAACATATAGGAAAATCAGGGAGAGATTCTCATGGAAGGGTCTCAAGGATGATGTGCTGAAACACATACGAGAGTGCACAACTTGTCAGTAGAAAAAGTCTGAGCAGACACACCCCGCATAGCTATTACAACATCTACCCATTCCAGAGCAGAAATGGGAGAGCATTTCCATGGATTTCATTACAGGCATTCCTAGAGTGCAGGGCAAGGATTGTATATTTGTGGTGGTCGACAGACTGACCAAATTTGCACATTTCTTCGCCATACCCATAGAATACAAGGCCATACATGTAGCAGAGCTGTTTTTCAGGGAGGTATTTCGGTTGCACGGGTTACCCAGGCAGATAATCAGTGATAGATATGGGCGCTTCATCAACACATTTTGGCATGAGATTTTCAGGTTGAGAGGCAGAAAGCTAGCCACGAGTACCATCTACCACCTATAGATAGATGGGAAGACAAAGATCATCAAAAAATGGGTGGAGGGGTATCTGAGGAACTATGTGGGGGGGCAGCAGTGCACTTGGGTGAGATGGTTACATATGGGTGAGTATTGCTACAACACAACTTACCATATGTCTATCAAGATGTCACCGTTCAGGGCATTGTATGGATACGATGCACCCTCCTTTATGGAGACTGTGTTTGGAGACAACAGGGTCCCGGGGGCCAAGGAGTGGGTGGAGGAGAGTCATAGGATTCTTCAATCAGTAAGGGAGAACTTGCACTCAGCTCAGAACCAGCAGAAGATATATGCAGATCGACACAGAGTTGAGCGCAATTTTGAGGTAAGGGATTTGGTTTTTCTGCGATTACAGCCATACAGATAGTCCTCTTTGAAGAGGAGCGGAGTAGAGAAGTTGAAGCCAAAGTTCTACAGGCCATACAGAGTCACCATGAGGATAGGTGAGGTGGAATACGAGATAGAGCTACTGGAAGGTAGCAAGATTCATAACGTCTTTCACGTCTCTTGCCTTAAAAAGGTTGTGGGACAACATGTTAGCATTTCAGAGGAGTTTCCACCCTTGGATGAGGAGGGTTAGTTGGAGCTAGTGCTAGAGGAGGTACTAGAGCAGAGAGAGTGCAGATTGAGGAGTAGGATCATCAAGGAGTGCTTGGTTATATGGAGGGGTCTTCCAGTAAAGGATGCCACATGGGAGGGAGAGCATATCTTACAACACCCAGGATTGATGTTGCTTGAGGACAAGCAATCATGGGAAGGGAGGACTATGATGTCCCATTCCCAAGAGTAGGCCAGCAGGGAGTGACTTAGTAGTCTATGTGTTCCCGTAGACTATAGTCAGGCACAAACAGGGAACAAGATGGAGAAATAAGGAGGAATTGATTGCTAAACGATAAATTAAGCCAAAACACTTAGGAAAAGTCACTTAAGCCTAAGTCAATGAAGAATTAGAATGAAAAGGTGCTAAAGGGGGACTTAATTAATTAATTATTCACCTTAGGAGGAAAAGTGCCTAGCTTAAGTGAGGTCAATGGTGAATTAGATAGGGAATGGTATAACGGGAGGAATTTGACCTAATTCCTCATTATGCATTGTTATGATTTGATGTTGAGAGTTCCTAGAGGAGAAAGAGAGTCGCCCTTGCTATTTTGTGGATTTCTGGAGGAAACCACCACCATTGATTGGTTTCGGTGTTGAGAGACACACCCTATCCCATCGAAGATACCATCCAGGTATTTCACCGAGATATTCAGAAGTATCCAATATAGTGTGCACAACTCAGCCAGTGAGGGCGCTCGTCAGAATGAGGGTTTGTGGAGATGCACAAGGTCTGAGATCAGATTGTAGTTTCCTTTCGACCCAGTGGAGATCTAGCTAGGGCGCTTCTATTGAGCCATTTATCATCATATTTGGATGGTGGAATCTTGCAGAGTGCATTATCCAACCATTTAGGGTGCAACTCTTCCGGTAGTACATTTGGGGTTGCAGACGGAGCATAAACAGATCCGGGGAAACCCTTACGACCTAGTTACGCATTTGGCGAGACGATCGTTTTGAGCCCTATAGCAGTTAATTCCGTTAGTGGAATCATTTGGGGCGCATCCAGTGTCCCAAGAGGTGCGCAAACCTCCTAGGGGTCCAGATCCAGTACCTCAGAGGCCATATATGATATCTGACACTCATCCATTCCAGTCTAGAGGCCAGGGCGCTTCTATTGGAGCATTTTTCGACGCATTCCGACGGTCTATCCTTCTAGATGAGTTTTCCAGCTAGTAGTGGTTACCGTATTTCTCCGAAGTCGCATATTTCTGCCGATGTATCTGTGCATGCATTAGATCTGCATTCATCTTCTGATCACGGGTATTTTTATGCTATTTGATTGTATTCTAGCGACGATCCATGAAATCTAGCTGACGATTATACTCTATATTTCCAGTGTGTTATTGTATTTCCATGCTTGAGTCGCATAATATATGTTATTGGACAATTGATGTTCTTTACTTCCACATGCATCCTTTATATACTATTTAAACCATAAATACACAACATGCACATGCAATAACCAACATGCACCTGAAATAACCAACATGCACATGCAATAACCATAAAGATCTCAAACACACAACTGAAATGCATCGAGAAACCCCCAGTGTATCAGATCTACAAGACAACACATTGGATCAGTAGAAAATATCTTGATCTGTGGGATCAAGGATATTTCAACTAATAAGAACTTAGGTGGCATGCTTAGAGTTATTCACATATGACTAAAAGAAGAAATAGATAATTCACCAAACTCGTAAGAAGAGGAAAACAACTATAGATCATATCATAATTAAAAATATTGATAGGACAATATTGGACATAGAGAACATGGATCCAATAACAATGGCCATAGTAGGGGTTGACATAACACAAACAAATGAGTCGAACATCCTTAGAATGGACAAAGAAATAGAACAACGTAAGAAAGAAATTGAACATTTGAAACATCGAGTGAAATATTATAAGGTAACATGGAAAGACACAAGTGACTTTATAGAGTGTGTGTTATGAATCCACAACGATTTATCATCGATCTTAAAGAAATTTCACAAGGCGATGTTGAATATACATGAGTTTTACACAAAAGCATCAACCTTGTCTACTTGTTTGGAGGAGTGGCTCCATGACGTTGTCTTATGGAAATAATGTCTCAATTCCTTGATTTAATGTTAATGGGAATATATTGAAGCTCCACCTCAATTTCCCCACTTCCAAGAGAACAAAATTAAATAAAATGGCATAGGGATTGAGTATTGGAAAGAGATGGCTAAATGCCTAGACAAAAACATAAAAAAAACTACTAAAAAATGCCTTTAGTTCCTATAATATTTAGCCAAAATAACATAAAAATACAAAGGCCTAGTCACGTTTAAAGTTGATGAAAGAATCTTGATTCCCCCACTTAATATAATGGCCCAATTGAGTAAACCCATTCCCAAAAGAGAAGATCCATGGACTTGTTAACCTACAATTTTACACTAAAAGAAAACATCTGAAGCACCGATCATAGAGAAGGGGATCCTTAGCATTTATAATGCAAAGCTAGAAATGAGACAAGGGAGACTTCAACATGACCTAAGTGCACTGCGATCCCGATTTGGACAATATCATTTCCCTACCTCTTTGGAATTGAATAAGGCATTTATTGAATGGAAATATTATGAGAAGGAATTAGGGACTTTAGTATTTAAATTTAGGTTGACTAGTCAAAGGAAGGTGAAGAGTTAGAAAGCTAAATCACTTCATATTCCAAGATCCACTTTTGTATAAAAATGGTAATTGTTTATAACCAAGGGTTCTCATTTTTCGAAGGTGATCTACCTTGTAACTACGTTTGAGACATTATTGGAAATTAATTAATGAAGTTGAAGTTGTTTGTCACTGAATTCAAGCTATCTTCTTTCTGTGAATTGCGTCCTTGGCTTACTACATGTTATGAATTCGAACTATTTCATGGCATTAGGTCTTATGTTTTGCATCTATTGCTAACTTGGTGTTGGAATATAGATAGATTTAGATTGCATTAAGATATCTATACATATTATTCTATTCAAATATTGAATGAGTCGAACGTTTTGACTATTTATGCTTTCAATAGGTTTAGTATTTTGTTCCAATTCCATTTTACTATAATATGTTCTTAGTACTAGGATTTTACTTTTAGTTCCTTACTTTTACATTTTCTTTCAATGTAATATAAACCATAAAATATACAAAAAAGAAAAACACTTAAAAATAATTTGGCAGTCATAACTACAAATTGGAGGGTCTACTAAGAAAGGGTGGGAATAACACTCAAACAATTTCATCTTGATGGAACTGTGTTCATTGACAAGTGCCAAAATCTCGTATCAACAAATTGACGTTAGAGGAGGGCCTTGCTAATTTTTGGATAATATTATTGATGCCCAAGAATTCCATGAATGTTGGGCTGAAAATAATCCCAATTGGAATATACAATAATTCTAGACACCTAAGAAACCAACCAACAAGAGTTTGAATCCAGTAGACCTGAACTTTGAGGAGCTTTTCGAAGAGTCACTAGCAATTTCAATAGAAAAACAAGAATTCCTCTTGTCATTTTTTATTTTCCACCTTATAGACATCAAAGACTAGAACTTAGGCATATTCCTAGTTAAGAGTTCATTGAGACTTATGTTGTAGACCCCACCATATATTCACCATGAATATATGCGTAAATAATAAGAATACTTGAGAAACCCATTCACAATTTCATGTGTAATATAACCCAAATTTTGATACCTCTCATTCAACCCTTAAATCAATAGCTACTACATAAGCAAAACATGGTGAACCAACACCTTACACAGTTCTCTCCTAACGTTTTGATTTTGGCAGTGTCATGCCACAATATGGCCAAGAATGTTGAGACATACCTCCCTAAATTCAACTTAGATGAAGCTACTATAGTTAAAGACCACTTAAAATCCTTCATACAAGTTATTAGGCTCTTAAATGTTGAGAAAAAAGACATCATATGCAACTCTTCCTATTTACTTTCATAGGTCAAGCATCCACATGGTTTTTTAATGTGTCTATTAACTCAATACACTGTTGAATTGAATATGAATAATTTTTTCTGAGAAAAATTGGAGATGATGAAGCATCAAGAGTTAATTAGCTTTAAAACTCAATAAACTAAAAGTCGAACCGGAAGAAAAATCTTTCAACACAAGGTTCAACTGACCTTGTACCATCATATACTTGTAGATCAAAGACCCCCTAAAATGATGACCTTAGATGTTTACCTCTTAGCGATTGACCCCACAATGGCTATTCTCATTAAATGGGATAATAAACATACTCTCAAACAAGACTGCAAGGATTCTAATAAAATAGAACAAGAAATGTCATCTTTACATAAAACTTCATCCCTTAGTGCAAAAATTTTAAGGATCTCCCCGACAACTAACAAAATGACAACTACAACCACACCTAAAATTGCATTGAATATTGATCCCGAGAGTGAAAATTAAACAATTGAATTACATGTAATCCAACAATTAGTATATACACTTTCTAATGAGTTTGTGAACTTCCAAAAGATGTTTTGAGAGTGAAACCCTACAAAATGGAGGTTTCATGTCATATCAAAGGCCAAATAACAATAAGGTAACTAGAAATGAATATATGTTTTCTACCCTATAGCTATTTGAATGAGATATCCATGGAACATTACTGTAGATTTTATCAAGATAACCACGGGGAGAAGTATTAATATTACAATTGTCTAGTTTAGAAGTATCTTATCATCATTGGGCGGGTTAGGAATGAATTTGACACAAGGGTGGACCACACAAGGTGCCTCCAGTTGGGTAGGGCATACATGCATACCCAAATATGAATTTCATATGGGCTATGACATTCTTAATTCGTAACTCTTGCCATGGAGATATTGATATGATGGCAAGAACTGAACATTTAAGAGCTTTCGATTATGAATTTCTTATTTTAATCATTACATAACTTATGACATGATCGTAGGACAAATGTGATAATTCCAAGAGTCACTTTATCTTGTGTCATTTTAAAATAAATGACATCAACCCATAATAATGTGGGGTACTTTGAAGAGTTTCACTCCCGAAGCCTTAGGAATTAATCAAGTTATCAAAACCCTGATGCCTTAGGACTTGATCAGGGTATTGAGGTTGGAGTACTTTCAATTTTCCTTCCTCTACTTAAAATATAATCATTCATATAAATATGCCCCAATGTGTTTAGTAATTAAGTGAGTTATATTTTAGGATGTATACACTTTAGTTTTAATTTTCCTTCCATGCTAAACCTGGATTTGACACATGTCCCTTTAAAAATAATAATATAATATGGAGTAATTGAAAAATAATGTTGTTTAAAAACAAAGAGAAATATATATATTTCATTAGATATAATTAAAAATATTATGAAACTTGAACAATCTTGTTGTGTTAGCTGTGATTTTGTTGATATAGGAAAGAGTTATAAAAAGTTTTAAGTGCGCTGCAATTTGTAAAACATTATAAGCATAACACATAAATTTTAAAATTATAAGACTTTTGTGTTATAATTTTTTTTTTGGTTTTTGAGTATTACCAATATTTGTGTATGTATTTACTATGTAGAAGTGTGCGCCCATGCATGATGTGACCTGTTGTGGCATTAACGATTGCCTAAAATTATATTTCTATACATATAGATCCATTAGTTTCTACGTCAATGTATCGTTAGTGGCATTGACGATATATGAAGATCACCTAAACTTCTATTCCTATATGGAGTCATCCATTATTTAACGTTTTAAACTGATTATTGTATTGTTGAGTCGATACAGAACTGGAGCAAGCCACATTCACTAAGAAGGTAGAGAAATTGGAAGTAGGGAAAGTGATAGAATATTTGCAGGCATAACATAAACAATTTTGTCTCCCATGGCTGGCTCTTCGACCACAAATCCTCGAATCCTCAAAATGGAATAAATTAGTCACGTCAACCATTAGCGCTAAGTCCAATAACACCAATTTCCAGAAATATGAGAAGAAAGGGGTGGAGCTACGAGTTAGCATTCTAGGAGTTAAAAAACAAGGGTTGCATGGCAGCTTAGTCCCTGCCAAGTAGATTTGGAAATGGAGATGATAGCTGACACCCTATAATTATCGATGACGATGATTACTGTGAAACATGAACAATATGTTAACTAGGGGCTAGTTTCATAGTCTTAAAAGAAATCGATTTGTAAAGATTTTAAATGAAAAAAATTAACACTGATAACCATACCGTCAGAAAGATTGGAATTCAAAGAATTTGACCTAGACTCACAAATAATAGAGGAAGACGTGCTACTCCATGACACTTAGTTTATATATTTGTCATATGCAGTATTGGCTAGGATCTCTGACCACATTTTTACTTTAATGTGGATGTTGAATATTTTTGGGATTAACCTAAATTTCCTTCCAATTAAGTTAATCTAGCCAAATGCAAATTGCATTTTAAAAATATTCAATTTTTCTTTTTGAAAATAAACATTTCAAATTTAATAATATATATTTTTATATAATATTTATTATATTACATAATAAATATAATCTAAATAATATATTAGATAATAAATATACATAAATATAATAATAAATAATATATTAGATAATAAATATAATATAAACATAATAATGCATAATAATAAATACATAGTACAACTTTTTATATTTAGATGTGGTGATTGGTGAAATTCATTGATTATGTAATTAATTCTACATATTGAAAGATGTGAAGGGAGCAATAACACTTCAATTCTATCAACCAATTA
>ML786614.1:338962-382031 GCA_009831015.1 Picea engelmannii
TTTTTTGTTTTTTGTTTTTGTTTTTGAATATGTTATTCTATTTGTTTTTAGGTAGTAATTTATTATATTTTAGTTGTCAATATTTTAGTGAAGATAATTATTATTGGTTACTATTATATAATGTTTTAATGTAAGGTTACTAGTAGAAATTGAATTTGGGTGGGGAAGATATCAATCATTTCTTTCAACCACCCAAACTAAATCTAATTGATATATTAATTTATTCTAAATTCTAAATAATCTAAATTAATTAAAAAGTTCTCGATAATCCAACCATGTTAAGGGTTGAGGTTCTCAAGCCAAAGGTTAATCTATTTTTAAGATCTACAAAGGTATACATACCCTACCCCCGTCAGCTCACCCCCTAGATTTGAACCGACCTTTTAAGAAGAAACACATGTTTTTAACCATTAAGCCCACTTAAGCTGTATTCCTACAATCAAGATAAAATTGTTAAGAGAGGATGGTTAATAAATTTTTAATGAAAAAAAATAAAAATAAAAATAAAAAAATAGAAAATTATATATATAAGTCAAATTCATTTTAATTTTGAAATCAAAGGTTTAATGGATTTGATCCATTCAAATTCAATCAAATTCAAGATGGATTTACTATAGGTTTAGTTTTTGTTGACAATGTCAAAATTTTAGATCATTATGCATATGTTACATGAAGAGTAAGGTGAAGAGTAAGAAGTAACAAAATTATTATAATGGATAGATTAGATAGTTTGCAATGATCAATTTTAATTTATTTTTAACTTTTCTTATAGTTACATCTAGTAGCTTTTCCATCTTTTCATATTGCACTAAAGGTCATACCTTGCTTCTTTTTCTTTCAAATATTCTTTTTACATTTTATTTCATACTTTTGATTTTAATGCATTGTATATATCAAAACATTGTATATATCTTAACAATATAATAAAAGAGAAGAATCAAATAAAGGAAACCAAGCAATGTACTTAAGAACACTTTTGCAACATTATAATATGAATCTTGAAATTGTTTTGCAATGTATTATTGCTAAAGTTATTTCATTAGATAATTTGCACTATCTTAGTGTTGAAATCAATGCATTATATCATTGTTGAAATCAATGCACCTTATTTTGCATTATAGTGGTGAAATCAGTGCCACTATTTAGAATGCTCTTATGCATATTTTGCAGTATATATTGTATCAATGTCAAAATCAATGGACCATACGTTCACTAAAACTAAGGTAGTTGAACGATTTCCTCTTTCTTTATCAATATAATATTTATTTCATGTTCAAAACCTAGGTTCTATCATCTATAACTTGCAAATATAAGTGTTGTTTCATAATTACAATTTCCAATTCTCTCCTTGTTTTATAATCACAATTTCCAATGAGATAATTAGAATTCCCAAAGGTGTCTATATTTTAGAGTTACAATTCCCAATATTATATATATTTCCTTAAATCAATGCATTGCATTTTAGTGAAATCAACATATCTTATTATTTTAAGTTATATCATTGTTGAAATCAATGCAATTAGTTGATTACTCTTGGGCATATCTCACATGCAAAATTCATTCTCAAGCCCTTGTTTCTATCTCTTAATCTATAACATCTTGCAAATTATAGTAAAGACCATTTTGTAATTACAATTTCCAATTTTATTAGTATTTCATTATTACAATTTCCAATGGAGTAATTATAATTCCTAAAGGTGTCTATATTGTAACAATTTCAATTACTTATAAAATTCTCAATGCTCTAAAATTTGTATAATTACAATTCTTGATGGAAGATTACAATTTTAATAATTTAACTTAACATAAGTGAATTAATATGATCATAGATTGCTTCTTTGAATTATGATTGATAAGAGGTGGTTTTGAGTGACTTAAAATATATTTCATGTAATGGTGTATTTTTTTTTTTTTATATAATTCACTATATACTATCTTTTGTGATTTCATTTTTTTATTATCATTGATTTGTGGATTTGTTGTAGTTTATTATTAATGATTTGTGGATTTGGTTGATGGGTAAGCATATATCACTCAATTCCCCATTCAATTATGGAAGGCATTGGTTCTATTAAACTTCATCTCCATAACATTCTTTTGATTGATAAATACAAACAAACTCTATAGCTTTTTAGATAAACTTCAACTTCAAAATATTCTTTTGATTGATGAAAACAAACAAACTCTATATCCATTTAGCAATAAAGCATTGCCTTGGGCTATTTTGGTGTAGTGTTTCCTCTATCATGTTTATTGTAATAAGAGGCACTTTCTATAACCTAATATGAGGGAGATGTGTAATTCCTTTTGTTCTCAACCTAGAGATAACACATGTCACTTTAAAAAAATAAAAAATATTGAGTAAATAAAAAATAGAACGCAGTCTCTAATCTAAAGTTTAAAACCAAAGATAGATATATTTCTTTAGTTTTAATTAAAAAAATTGTAAAATAAAAACACATGTTGATGTGCTATAGATATGTCAAAGATCTACCGAAGGTTATAAGTGATCTGCTCAAGATTATTTTTGATATGTAGAAAATTATAAGCATCAACAAGTAAGAATCAGGAACTCATTCACTTGATCCGGTTGGCACTGACATATTTGATTCTTAGTTGCCATAGACATTGGCATTGTTGAACTTTGTGGAGGTAAATTTGTCAGTTTTGTAGACCTCACGCTTGAAGCTAGAAGCATGAGCACTTGAGCCTATAGAAAATGCCCTATTTTATGTGACTTGACTGGTAATTATAAGATTGAAACTATGACAATAAATGAGAAAATTATAACTAGCTAACCTTTAGTCCACAATATATATATTTTTTACAGATGTGCTCAATGTTCATAAAGCAAGGTTAAGCACAAATAAGTAATGGCCATAAAAAGCTAGAAACTACAAAAATAAAAAATCACTATCTAAGCATTTCATATGCAATGACCTAACATTGATTGATAATAATTGTCTCAGTCTTAAACACTTACATCAAATGGAAAAAATAATAGACAACTGACCCCAAACATTGAGTAAGCGTGTTGTCTTAACCAACATGCATGTTTAATACAAGTTGTACACTATTCTTGAACATAATCTTGATTTAATCTAATTTATTAGGGGAGAGGAGAGGAATTATTTATTCTACTAATGGTTCATGTTGGAGGATGAGGGAGAAAGTCCCTATTCATGATTGTGGAAGAAGGGAAAGGAAGGTGCAAGTAGCGGTTCACTGTCCATTTCCTTTCATTGCTTTTGATTGTATGTATGACCCAACAACAAAGTCAATATTATGGGATCCATTTTCAACATGTGTATTTTGTTTGGTTTCTTAAAAAAATTACATTGCTTGGTGGGTGAATTAGAATCATTTATAATCTTCAAATGATGTCGAGATATTAGATGACCTACATTTAAGATTTATTATATTATGAAATCATATTTGTTTTTAGAAGAAAGACAAATGAGACATATTATTAAAATAATTTAGTTGTTATTTGTATTTCATAGAGTAATATCCAAACACATATTTGTAATTTACTCACAATTTATCAAATTCCAGTTATAATCAATTCGGTTAGACATATTATTAAAATAATTTAGTTGTTATTTGTATTTCATAGAGTAATATCCAAACACATATTTGTAATTTACTCACAATTTATCAAATTCCAGTTATAATCAATTCGGTTAGATATTATGATGTGTACAATTTAAAGTTGAATCAAATGGAATTAGTGGTATAATTCACTAACATTGCAAAAACAGTGTGTTGCACTATTTGATTTGATTAAATGTTTTTGTCAAAAGAAAGAGTTAAAAATAACAAGTATGACTACGCAAAATTTGTAAAATATGATCATAGCCACCATTTCCCAAATAAGATAAAACAAAGAAAATATCATATGACATTGCACTTAGTGTAATTCTATAATTCTATTTTATGATCTTGAAAGAATTATGTAACTATATTCTAGGATAAAACTCACCAAAAAATCATATAAGAAAATTATAAATAAGATATCTATTGAATTCATAATAGATAAATAAGAATAGAAAAATTAGAAAACACCCAAAATGCATATGAGAAAATGATAAATAAGATATATATTGAACTCATAATAGATAAATTAGAAAACAACTCTTATTTTATATTGTTTTGGTCAATTACTTGATTATGTCCTTTCATAATGAGGAAATGGATCATGTACAATGGAATGAATTTATTTCAGTGTTTGTTGAATTGATTTCAATATATTACCTTCATTTTAGAGTTCATGCACTAGTTTAAATGTTTTTTATCTGTTGTGTTGATTTTAATATATCACCTTCATTTTAGTGTTCATTCATTGGTTTCAGTGTATGTTGCATTGATTGCATCCATTACATAATGTAAAACACTAAGGTGCATTGATTTCAATGATGATACAATGGAAAATGATGTAGAGCAAACAAATAGTCACATTGATTTCATCCATGACACAATGCAAACCAATATGATGCATTGATTTCAGTTCAGATTAATATGAGAAGATTGAAAATCTAGTAGGTGTAGGTAAATGGAAAAGATACCATGTGTGGATAAAATAAAATATGATCATTTAAAGTTCTAACATGGATAATTTTTGACATCATGTTGGAGTTTTGGCCAATAGAAATACTTCTGAAGTAATGCGACTATCTTCTCCACATTGAAGTGCCTTGCCACTCGACTATAATGTGCCTCCAAAATTATTTTTGCATGCTCACTTGAAGGAACACATAGGTGGCCCAGATAGCACAAAAGTGCATCCTAGAGGTGAAAGTTTGGAACTTGTTTACTTGCACCCAGTGTTTGATATGTAGTAGTGAAGTCAAGGTCATCGTCATAAAATTAGAGCCACATAGAGGTATCATGCCCATAACATTTGAGAAATATGGTTAGTGCTACAACCGAGGGCTAGCCGAGGTAGTCTACAACATGATTTGTGTTTCCCTTCTTGTACTTAATGTTCAAGTGGAATTGTTGCAAGTAGGTGGACCACTTCTATTGGAATTCATTCTGTAACATTCATTGTTTCTGCATGAATTGTAGAGGTTTGTGATTAGTGTGTATGATTGTTTCCTTTCCCAAAATATAATGCTTCCATTGTCGACATGCTTTCACAATGAGTGCATATCCTTGTCATAGGTGGGATTCCTGCGAGCAATATAAGATAGTGTTTCGTTGTGTAACGACCCTAGTTGGATAAATGTTTAAGAATTATAAAGTAAAATTTATTAGGGGATTAATTGTGTTAACAAGGTATTAATTAAACAAAGATGATTCAATGATCTTAATAAAGTGAGTTATTAATTAATTAAAGGATATAATTGTGATTAATTAATTAAATATTTAACTACCAGTTACATTTAATGACATGAGAAATAAATTTAAGAGATCAATGTTATATGTTATAAAAATGGTTGCGTATGCAGGGGGGGAGAGATATGAATCCCGAGAAGATAAAACATTAAAGGAAGGATAAGGGACATGCAGAGGGGTGGTTGAGAAAGTAACTGCATGAGTCGGTGAAGGGGAATAAGGGAGGAAAGGAGGTGGACGTGAGGGGTATTGGACAGAGGATGGATTCTGGGAGGATTATGAGATTTGCTGTGAGCAGAGAGTTTCTGGCTGTGGCTTTGATCAGTTGAGGCACCGAGTTGCTGGAGGTTTTGGGCACGGGGGCCAGGATATCCATAGATATCCAGGAGCTAGGTAGTTTTCCTAGTTGGCAGGGAGGACAATAGTTTTGGGCAGTTATTCTTTGTTTGTGGCAGGGTTGGTCTGTGTTTCAGGTAGAAGGAAGGCAACAACAAGGCAACAAGGCAACAAAAATTAGCATTAGAACCAGGTAATTTGTTAAACTATGTGTTTATTTCATTCTTCCATGCAATCATTATTCATTGATAAATCTAAGTTACTGAAGTTGCTGTTATGAAAATCAATATTATGCTATGAAATTATTGTCTTAGTTTATGAAATAAATTGCTTATGAAACTTAATGATGTTTAGAAGTATATGGCTGCTACACATGGTATCAGAGCGTCTTAGTTCGAAATCTGGCCCTGAGGGCCAAAACCCCGAGTGTTAACTCCAACCACGCTTAAACTACAAAAAAAACATGTTCAACTTGACCCGATATGACTGATACAGTATAGGAAAATATACTCAAGATAGCACCCCTACATTATCCAAGCAAATGGTCTCATATATATCACAAACAACAGCTTTAGGCAATACCCTTTAACTGGATCATGAATGGATAATACAGTCTTAGTATGAATATTCAAAGGAACGTCCTTTAAAATAGTGGCAGCAAACCAGATAGTTTGAAGGATCACTTCCCACAAAATGGTTACCCTTAAAGCAACCTGATAAAGCTATTAAGCATGAAAAGAGAGCTGGTAATATAATTTTATTTGAGCAATACTTGTACATGAAGTTTCGGGTAAGATTGACACCTGAAATCGATGAATATGTCCAGGGAAAACTCCTGTCTAAGGCTTGAAGTTGGTAAGATTCAATAACTACATGAACTGCACTAAATAAAATGCAAGAGGATATTCGCAAGACCTGGGAAGGGCCTACTTCATCTCGAATTTACCTAAGTAAGGAACTGCCAATGCGCGGAAGGAAAAAGGGGATTCGGAAGAGATGCAAGAAGTGTGTAAACTACTTGCCTGTATTAGTCTCGGTTAATTTTAAATAATGTAAAAATCTCAAGAACAATAGGCCAATATAAATTTTTAACCATGCCAAAGAGAGAAATTTCTACACCGCGTAGAGTTTCATGCAACTAATCATTAGCCCAAAGGAGAGCTTTCTATTACGTAGAAGAATGGATCTGAACCGTTGGATCGTGGACCAGTTATCCGTCATCCATTGGATCGGATAGAAGTCGCACGGGAGTTCCCATCAGGATTTGAAAGATTGGGAATTCTGGGGTCGAGTGTTTTTCAACAATTGAAACCCCGAAACCCCGGGAAGATCTGGGTCGTCCATCTGTTGGGACAGGTGGAAGGGAGTCGAGAGTTCATCAGTATTCCGGAGTTTCAGGAGTCAAGGATCCGTGACCAGGAGAACCCCGGAACGATGGAGGAGTCATAGCCGTAGGATCTCAAGGAGGACACGTGTCGCGTGACCACCAGATTGAGATTTTGGTCATCGGGGTACAGGTAAGTGAAGGTTCCGAGCTTTGTAAAGTAGCGAACCCCAAGAGTTGATCTGAACCGTCCATCATTTGGGACGCGTGTCAGAACCCTGGAGAGAGTCGGGAATCGGGGAATCGGAGTTTTCGAGCACACATAAATCTTGTCACACGGAATCACGATCCGCAATTTCCCGACAAGATCTGAACCGTTCATTTGGAGGACACATGTCGGTGGATCTCGAGGAGTCAGAGATTTGCGCCATCGGAGAAAACCCCGACATGAGAGTTGTGTGGGCCACAGGTGGAACTAGTGGAGGACAGGTGTCAGCGACCTGGGCAGAGTCGGGAATCGGCATATCGGAATTCCTGAGGACAAGGAACCCGAGACCTTTTGAGTCCCAAACCCCGAAGGAAATCGGGACTGTTCATATTAGAGGACGCGTGGAAGAGATTTGCGCCATCGGAGGAAGTCCCGATAGGAGGTCGTCCATCGGGCCATCGCGGATCTTGTGGACAAAGTATCCATGCACTACGAATTTGCGAAACGCGATTTCCCGATGGGCCAAGGGACAATGGGGCCCACGGAAGGGTCAACGGTGGACAGGTGGTAGATTGCATCGCGGATCGGGATATCGCGAGTTTCGTGGACAAGGTGTCCATGCACTACGAAATCGTGAACCCCGAAACCCCGACGTAATTAACTTAACTCTTAAACCTTCGTTAAAAAGGATTAATTAATTAATGTTTTAATTAGGCTTTAATCACATCGCGAAATCGGAGATCGGGGTTTCGTGATTCAATTCACATTGATTCTTTGTTACGGGAAACCCCAAATCCCGATTTCTTAAACATTTAACTCACAAAGTCAAAGTTATAACCCGCTTTAAATGAAAATTTAAGGGGACGCTGGAAAATTAATATTTTTGTAAAATTTTTAACCATTCGTTGGTCAGGACTAAACAACAAAAGGATTCACAAATTTGAGAAGTCATGAAACTCTTGCGTGAGAAGGACCGAAACCCCGATGGGGAGCCATAAGGCAATGGTCACATAGGAACCGGTCACATGGACCTCGGTATAACCAGAAAGGGGTAATGCGCAAGGAAGAGGTGTATCGGGATATCAGGATATCGGGAATCCCGTAGACACGGGGTTCATGCAATTCGATATTGCGATACCCGAAACACCGATGAGGGACAAGGCTATGGCCTTATGGTATAATGGTCATATGGGCCCAGAGCATAGACAGGAAGGGCTGAAGTCTGAAGGGAGCGCATCGACATATCGGGGATCGCAGATCCCGTGGACAGGGGTATCAGGGTGTTGAAAACCCCGAAATCCCGATAAGGGATAAGACTGCGGTCACAAGGAGAGGCCGTGGGGACCACGGACATAGCTTGGAGGGCTAATGCGCTAGGAGCATATCGGGGATCGGAGAATCGCGAGTCCTAAGGACTTATGAGGTTCGACATTTAGAACCCCGAAACTTCGATGAAGGATAGGGCTGGGGTCACATGGAACGACGGTCATATGAGAGGGATGTCTAGCCTGGAGGGCTAGCACATAAAGTGCCGTATCGGGGAATCGACAATCGGGACTTGAAGGAACAAAAATTCTCGACATTGGGGATTACGAAACCCTGAAGCCCGATAAACAAGATTCCTAAGGGGAAATTTGGGCACGGTCCCGGGCAGAGGCCGTGAAGAAATGGGAAAGACCTCAGGGTCGGATATTGACCAGTGATTCCCGGGGGGAATCCAAAGAGCCACTTCGGCTCGGTTGATGAAATTGAACGATCCTCTATACCCATATAAAAATATATATACATATAACAACAGGTATACACATATGAGTGAATTTTTTTTATACAAAAGAAACCGAAAGAAGAACACCAAAATCCGTACAGAGCTGGAATTACAAGCAAAGCATTTTAGTTCTCACTGCAATATATATATATATATATATAATGGGAAATTACCATTCATTACCACAACATAATTAAGGTTTATGCAAATTCTCGATTCAATCAACTCAGCGTTCTTCACGAAGGTAATAAATCTGTTCATAAGCCGGCGGACTGAATCATACCTCTTACCATACCTGAGGGCGAACTCCGTAAAGTGTACAGACAGGGGATTGGTTCCCAATATTTCAAAGAGACTGGGCTCAAAGTCCTGGATCTTGTCATTGACCACTTCAATATACTCTGCTTCTGCAAAACGAACTGGAGCAGATACAACAATAACCAGCGCTAGCGAAGTACTCAGAACAACGGTGAGGATGTGAGCCATGGCAAGGGAGATCCAGGAAACCTCTGAACAAAGCAAGGCATATCTGTGGAGGAGAAATAATGACGCAAGGAGAGTCTCAGTGAGTGAGAAGGATGCGTAGGGATTCGAAGAGCTGACAGGTGTAGAATTGGGGGTTAGATATGAGGGAGCTTGAGGAAGCCAGACGAGCACGTGGAACCCATGCGTACCCGAACCCTTGTGTGTACGTTTAATTATTTTATATATATTTTAAAGTGTTAAAAATAATTTAAAATAAATTAAATAATTTAGTATAAATAATTTATATATAAATAAGGTCAAGTTAGTTTAAATTAAAGTAAAATTAATTTGCGTTAAATTAGTGTAATAATAATTTTTAAATTATTATTTTATTAAGTGTAAGGTTAATCTACCTTAAAGTTAATTAATGCTGTTAGGCCTTAGTTAAGTACAAGCAGGAAGGAGGTGGCATATGCACCAAGAGGGTAAGCATAGGAAGTGACGAGTAAAGCACCAGGCTAATGTAGTTACAGGACAAGGGAACCAATAATTCTTTTCGCAAGGGCGAAGACACCAAGCTTAGACGCTTAATCCTAACCCAAACCTAGCCAATCCCCTAATGGAGTAATGTCTGTTTACAGACAAGTAAAGAAAACTTACGCCTAACCCTGTTTCTAAGTTTAAGCAACACCAATTTGAAACGTCCTGGAACTCACCCTGACAACTTTGGGGTGATGTGGGTTAAAGTATACGAGATGGTCAGGACTCGAAGAGGTCGAGGCAGAGGAACGTCATCACAGGAATCGCCAACACCACCATCACCACCACCACCATCACCCGAACTAGCCCTCATACTGCGCTCGTTGGAAGCCATTAATGAGACTTTAAAGGGGCGCCAATCGGCAGGTACTGAAGTGGAACCTCCACCATTTGGAATGGGTAATCCATAAGCGTCAAGGGATTCAGGAGGAGGGCTTCCACCTGAAGACATCACGCGAGAATTGCAGAAGATCAAACTTCCGGAGTTTGCTGGAGGTCGCTCCAGTGAACGCGCAGAAGCATGGTTGGAAGGCATGACAAGGTGTTTTGCCTTAAGGGACTATGCGTCCAACTCAAAGGCAAGGATCACCATTTTTCAGTTAAGAGACAACGCCTTGAACTGGTGGGGCAAGTTGGAAAGACAACTACACCTTACCCCAGACACAGTATCTTGGGAACTTTTCGAGGAGAGGTTCCGAAGAAAATATCTACCAGCCTACTACGAGGAACAACAGGTAGGGGAATTTCATGCCTTAGTACAAGGAAACAAAACTGTAGAAGAATATGAGATCAGGTTTATGGAACTGGTCAAATATGTTTCGTATATGGACAATGACCAATGACAGGTAGAGCGCTTCGTTTATGGATTGAACCCGAAGATAAGAGCTATGGTGCGGATGTGGAAACCGTCTTCAGTAGAAGAAGCGGTAGAAAATGCACGTTATGCGGAAGAACACATGAACTTAATAGGGGGTACAAGATCGACATTTCCGCATCGCCCAGGATTCGTAGGAAATACCCCGAGGACATTTCCCAGGGGAGGGGGCTCAAGGCCACCACCATATGGTAACAGGGTCGTGCCAAGGACAGTAGCTGCAGGGATTTCAATGGCAGCTAGTGCGGCATCTCGTTCATCGCCAACGATGCAGACAGGTCCACGACCATCCAGGGGAACAACTAGTAGGGGCAGGGGTTCCAGGGGAAGGAACTCATTTCAAAGGCAATCACATAACAATGCACAGGTTCAATCTGGTGTTACCTGTTGGGGGTGCGGGGGACCCCATTACCAACGTGACTACCCGGAGTTACAATCAGAGTTTGTGCATAGAGAAGGAAAGGCACCGATGGGGATATCAAGTAGCAGCCACAAGATTTACGCAACTGTTAATAACCGCCAGGCCGAACATCAATCCACATTAGTAGAGTCATGAGGTACGCTAAATCATGTCAATGTTAAGATTTTGTTTGATTCTGGTGCAACAGATAGTTTCATTTCACCATCTGCATTAGAAAAGAGTGGGTTGGCAGCCTACGAGCACGATGACTTTAAACAAGTCGAGATGGATTCGGGGGAAAAACAAGCTGTAGGACCTAGTGTCGATAACTGTATAGTAGACCTAGGAGTGTGCACTACCAGGTTAAAGGTATACGTCACTGCTCTTGGGGCGTATGACCTAATCATTGGAATGGATTGGTTAGCAACTCATCGAGCTTTAGTATATTGTTTCGCAAAGAGGGTGCTTTGTGTCGATGATGAAGGAAAACCAGTAGAGATCCAGGGTGTACAGAGAAAAGTGTCATTACGCTTTATATCAACTATGAAGGTCAAGCGATGCTTGAGACAAGGGTGTCGACTTTATGTAGTGGAAGCAGTGAATGAAAGGAAGGGACCCTCATTAGATCAGTACCTGGTATTGTTAGAATTTCAGGATGTTTTTCCGAACGAGTTACCAGGGTTACCTCCTGAGAGGGAGCTTGATTTTACTATTGAGCTAAAACCTGGTGCAGAACCAATATCTAAGACCCCGTATCGGATGACGGCGCCAGAACTTTGTGAATTGCAAATGCAGTTGAAGGAGTTACTAGACTTAGGGCTAGTAAGGCCCAATGTCTCACCTTGGGGCGCACCGGTAATTTTTGTAAAGAAGAAGGATGGATCCTTACGACCGTGTATAGACTACAGGGACTTGAATCATGCCACAGTGAAAAATAGGTACCCAATGCCACGAATAGATGACCTCTTCGATCAGATGAAAGGAGCAACGATATTCTCAAAGATCGATTTGCGATCAAGGTATCATCAGTTAAGGATTAAGGAAGGTGATATCCCAAAAACTGCCTTTCGAACTCGGTTTGGACATTACGAGTTTGTTGTGGTACCTTTCGGATTGACCAATACGCCATCAATATTCATGAGCCTCATGAATAGCGTATTCCGAAAGTACTTAGATCGATTTGTACAAGTTTTTCTAGATGACATTCTCATCTATTCCAAGAATGAAAGAGAACATGAGGAACACTTGCGAATAGTGTTTTCTTGCCTTAGAGATTATCTTTCACCACTACTTTGCCGAGATCAAGGAAACTGTAGTAGTTGAGACTACCTCTAATACCTTGTAGATTTGACCTCCCACAATAACAATGACATTACGAGGCCTTGACTCATAAACAACATGACATTTTCACATATAGGGTCTGTCCTAAAAGGAAATCACAAACTTCAAGTGGGGCAATATCACATAGTACCTCATCTTTGAAGGGAGTGATGCTATATGATAGATGACATAGTTTTTTAACGTGGAGGTATCGTCCCTAGCTCAACCAACACATGGTGTATGGTTGGGGTTGTGGCATTACCAACAAATTCAATCTCTTGATGACCTCAATCAAGATCGGGTTATTTTGCCTACTACTCCAGTATTGCCATGCTGAGAGTAATACTAGATTGCTTCCTTCTTTTCCATGAAGTTATGGCTGACCCCAAACTAAAACAACATCCTGAAGTGCTCTTTCTATCAGAAGGACTTCTAGCCCAATCTGAATCAGTTTAACCATACAGTTTGAAGTCATGATCTCCAGTATAATAGAGACCATAATCCAACATACCCTTAAGGTATCTCATCACATGATTTGCAACTACAAGGTGAACACGTCTGGGCTCTACCAGATACAAACTCAAGGTGTTCACAACAAAGCATATATCTAGCCTGGTATTTGTCAGATACATCAACGAACCAATAATTTTTCTATATAGAGTAGCATCAACCAACTCTGATGAAGTATCAACCAAGAGCTTCAAATTTGTTTCCATGGGTTTGTTCATGGATTTACATTCTAATATGTCAAATCTCTTCAGTATTTCAACTGCATACTTCCCTTGGTTAAGGAAGATCTTCTCTGGACTCTGGCAAACTTCAAGACTTAAGAAATAATGCATCGGGCCTAGGTATTTCATCTCAAACTCTGTAGAGAGCTTCTTGTTACACTCCGTGATGCGCTTTTCTTCTCTTGTTAAGAATAAGTCATCCACATATAGTAGAAATATAACTGACTCATCATTCATAACCTTGAAGTAAATGTTAGAATCAACTTTACTCTTGGTAAAGCTTAATCTTGTCAGGAAACTATCAATTCTGCCATACCAAGCTCTAGGAGCTTGCTTCGGCCCGTACAAAGTTTTCTTCAACCTGTAGACATGAGTCTTTCTATCTTTAACTTCAAACCCTTGTGGTTGTTCTATACACACTTCTTCTTCAATAACACCATTTAAGAAGGTTGTTTTCACATCCATCTAGAGTAGCTTCCACTTCATCTTTCCTGCAAGAGATATCATGGTTCTAATAGAAGTGTATCTGGCTACAAGAGAAAATGCATCTTCATAATCAATACCTTCCTTTTGAGAAAAACAACGAGCCAAAAATATTGATTTATGTTTTTCAATACTTCCGTCTACTGCGTGTTTTATCTTGTATATCCACTTGGAAGATACCACATCTTTGTTCTTTGGTCTGGGAACTACTTCCCATAAATCATTCTTTATAATGGAATAGTATAATTTTGTCATGGAATACACCCATTCTTTCTTCTGAATGGATTCTTCAAAGCAAGTAGGTTCCTTTTCTATGAGATCACACATCAAGGCCATATAGCTGGAGAATGGCTTAGGTTTCTTACTTTGTCTCATGGTTCCTTTTGGGGCACCATACTTCTCTGCATATTGAATAAGTTCTCTCACCCAAGCTGGCTTTATCTTGTGAGAGATTGTCATATGGGGAGGTTCTTGAGATTCTATCATATCATGATCTTTTGGAATCTCATCATCAGGGGTAACTGTAACTTCCTTCAAGGGTTCTACAACTTTTGGAGCTACAGGTTCTTCTCCATATACTTCTTCAAGATGACATATCCTTGATCTCTTGAGTCCCGCATCTTCATCAAAGGTTATATATATGTTGATATAAATATGATGGTAACCTGGTATGTAAATTTTGAAGGCCTTAGAGACCTCATAATATCCAACAAATATTCCCTTCTTTCTTGAGGGATCCAACTTAGTTCTCTTTTCTTTTGGAATATGTACAAATATTGGACAACCAAATATTTTGAGATGGCTTAATTATGACTTCTTTCTGGTGAACATTTCTTCGGTGGTTTTGAGTCCAAGTGCACTATGGGATAATCTGTTTTGGACATAAACTATTGTTGTTGCTGCTTCAACCCATAAGTGCATTGGAAGATCTTGATCGTGAACCATCATCTTTACTTCTTCCCTAATTGTTCTATTCTTTATTTTTACTACACCATTTTGTTGAGGATTATAGGGAGTGGCGAGCTCCCTCTTAATCCCGACATATTTGAAAAATCTTCCAAATTCATTTGAGGTGTACTATCCTCCATTATCTGACCTGAGTATCTATATTTTTCTTTCATAGAGGTTTTCTACCAAGGATCTGAATTCCTTGAATTTTCCGAGTACTTCATCTTTTGATTTCAAGAAATAAACCCAAGTCTCACGAGAGTAATCATCAATAAATGATACATAGTATACATACCCTCTTAGAGGGGTTTATGGCATTGAACCACATACATCAGAGTGGATGAGTTCCAAGATTCCTTCTTCTTTAATGTCGCTCTTTGGAAAATGGTTCTTTATGTTCTTTCCTTGTGCAAATCCCTTGCATACACCTTCATGATCAACCTTAAATTCTGGTAAACCTGTAACTACCTTGCTTACATATGATACGGATTTGTAGTTGATGTGAGCTAGTCTTCTATGCCAAAGTTCACAAGTATTTTCAGTAGAGTGATTTAAGGCTACATATGAGTGTCACAGATCCTAAGAGGGTGGAAAACAAACCATAATATTCAATTTCTTCTTTAGTCAACTTCTTGGGTGGCTCATCATCTTCAGTTGCATGGGCATGATGTATTTTTTTATTTCTATTCGTGTATTTTTCCTTTCTGGAAGGAAAGTTCTTATCAATGTGTCCCATCTTATCACAATGATAACTTTGATAAGAGGAGAAGTCTTTTCCCTTTCTTTGACCCTTATGATATTTATGGAATGTATTTAGAGGGTGATATTCTTTATGAAAATTGGTCTCCTTTTGGAAATGAGACCTTATTTGCTCCTTTAGCATGAGCAACTAGGGATTGATACTCATACCTTAATAGTACAACTTCTCGGTTGGCCACTCTTGCTTCTTCTTGAACACATTCTGCCCATAGACTGTCAAATTGGAGTTTCTCTTTTCTTGCACAAATAGTTTGGATAAAGGCATCCCAAGGTCTTGTGAGACCATTAAGAGTTGTCATGATGAGTTCATCTTCATCAAAGATGTCTCCAATTGCTTCTAACTGTTGTTTGAATTGAGAAAACCTAGAGAAATAATATTCAATAGTTTCTCCTTTCTGCATCTTTGTATTCTTGAGTTGGGTTCTCAAGTTCATCTTTTGGTTGATGTTCTTTCCTTCATACATTCTGGTTAGGGAATCAAACATCTCTTTTGGATTATTCTTAGAAGACACTTGAGGGATCAAGTGGTCTTTAATGGAATCTACAATTATCCTTTTGGCCCTAATCATATCCTTCTTGTACTTCTCTTGGGTTGCTTCTTCTTCGGGTTCCGGTACATTTTATTTTATAAATTTTGAAAGGTCATTCTCTTCAATAATGAGTCCAATTCTGTACTTCCAGGCACACACATTTTCCACACCTTCTAACTTGTCAACAAGCTTGGTGCTTGCATACATCTTGACCTGGAGCTAGGAAAATGACCAGAAAATAAAAGTACTCAGAAAATGAATCTAAACTTACCAAGAGATGCACTGGGCTAAGGCGAGTTGGCTAAAACTGTCTGTTTCAAAAAAAATTCCAAGTTTTACTCCTTGAAACTTGACCTACACAAATCTGGACTGGTACTTCTAGTACTGGTTCTGGTTTCCTGGTTTTCTGGTACTAGTCAAAACTAGGGTTTGACTTTTTAGAGAATCTTTCCACTGAAAAGGTGCACTCAAGCTGCCAAAAGATGCGCTAAGGTAGGGTGCACTTCCCTAGATAGTTTTTGGTAAGAAATTCCTCTTCAGTAAAAATCCCTAATTTCCTTGTACGACAACAATGACGTTTTTAGATACCTAGTGAAAGGCGCTCTATTCAGTCAAGCTCTAATGCCATGTTAAGTTTAAGTGTTGTTATTATATTATTTCAAAATTGCAAAACAACAACATAAAGAGGACCGCTGAAAGAAACACAATCAAAAGGTACACAACATTTTATCCAGGGAAACCCTCATGGGGGAAAAAACCCAACAAGGACTTCCTCAATAATAGATTGCCAATACAATGCCAAGACTAATACCAAAACTCCAAGAATAAACTAGGAATGAGCATGCGCCTCTCTTCTCCTTCCTCCTGCAACTGCGATTGCCTTCAAAAGATGTTCACTAGATTAGTGAGTGATTGAATGAACAAGTGAGGCACCATACTCACTTATGAATACTTGTTGAGGAGGCATTAGGGTTATGTCTCTTCACTTAGTAGGGCCGACTTCTTCCAAGAGTCGTTAAAACCACTTTATAAACCCTAGGGGCTAACTTTATAAATACCACCATATAAATATGGTTTGACCAATCCACAAAAGGGGATTTGATCTTATACAAGACAAGACATGATCAATCTGCAAAAGGGGATTTAATCTATAAGACAATAACTCAAATATAATTAGAATATTCTTCAAAGTTACAATAATTCAACAGAAAAATCATCAGAGAAAGAGATCTAGACAGGAAGATCGGTAGCATGCAGACAGGTGGAGACATATCTATAGGAGGAGTTATCTTTTGTCACTACAAGGAAAAGACCCTATAGTGGAGGTTTTTGCGGAAGCCACTATAAAAATAGCCCAAAAAGCCATTTGTAGCGGAGGTGCGCGGACGGATGTTTTAACGAAAGTTTTTTTAACGGTGCGTTTATAAGTCTATACCGCATCGATGCGCCACTAGAACTTTATGCACCAGTGCTAATAGAAAATGGTACATCGTTGCAGAGTTATTTAAAAAAAATAGAAAACAATAGTGTGCATCATATAAAAGAAGCTCACGAGCACGAGTGCACACTAAATGGGTGCACCAGTGGGAAACAAACGGGTCCATTGTCATTGTGTTTTTCCTTTTAAAAATGAAAAATGGTGCACTGTTGTCCCTTGGGTGCACCAGTGCGTTCGAAAATGGTGCACCATCGCATGTTTTTTTTATTATAAAATAACGGTGCGCTATTTGTAGCGGTGCGCAATGATGCGCTTAACGTGAGCGCACCAGAATAGGGGTAAATAAAAAAGAACCGTCGGTGAAAAACCATTTTTACCATTTCTAGTGTAGAGAAGCTCTCAAGCACCAGTGCCACCTTTTCCCAACTGAAGTGCACTGCCATCAGTGCTTCCGTTGCTTGCCTTGTTTCCATTCGGTGCTCGGTTCGTGGGATTCCAATTTTTCCATATGGTGGGAAAATTTGTTTTTTTTCACTACATCCCAACCATGCCTCCTCGACAAGAAAATGTCTGGGTAAATTCTTTATTTCTTTGTACATTGAATTTTTACCATATTAAATTGTGAAATTGAGTAAAATTTACACAAACACACACATATATTTTCTGTAGGGTGTGTTCAAACCATTCAGCTCACACTGTGCGCGATGCACCCTGTAAATTTTATAGGGTTCAATGAAAATGTATAGTTCATTTTCTCCAGTGCATCGTAATATGGAACACACCAGTGCACACTTATAAAAAACGCACCGATGCGTTCATAATAAATGACACACCATTGAAAATATATAGCTTCCATTAAATGGTGCGTTGTTTATAGTGAACACACATGTGAGTTCATAATAATATACGCACAGTTGAAAATAGTTAGTTGTTCAATCGATGCATCCTTTATAGTGAATGCACCGATGCATACACAATAAACTACGCACCATGTAATTTTTTTTTTTTTTGAATTGATGCGCGGATTATACAGAACAAACCGGTGCACAAACATGGATACGGTGCACCATTTAAAAAGAGTGTCCATTTTAAGCGGTGCGTCGTGATGAATGGAATGCACTGGGTCATTGTAGTATCTAGACACACTGCTTTAAAGAGGCACCGTGCTTTCATGATGCGTTGTATATAATGGGGCACATCGGTGGGTTGATAATTACTATTCACCCCTTAAAATAAATCACATTGTGCATGCAAGGTGTAAGATATGTGTGCACACCGTGGGTGGTGCTTTACTGTTTTGAAGGCACACTAAAGGTTAAATTTTTGTTTTTTTGAATTTTTTTTTGTGTTTGCATATTTTGAAATAAATTTCTCATTAGTTGAAATTTTTTTATGTTTTTATGTATCCTTTTGATGTAATTTATATGTTAATTATGTAGAGACATCAACGCATGGAGGAGTAACGACAAAGAGTTGACTAGTACAATATGGTTCGGGAGTCGGAGGCTAGAGAGAGGGAGAGGGATTTTTTCCCTTGACCTATTACTGCAACTATGCGGCTCCTCTTGAGGATTGTAGGCCTCCTCAATTACTTCGAGGAGGTTACAACCCTAAAGGGGAATTCCTCCTTTCTTGCGTCGCTGATCCGTTGATGGGATTCCCATCAACATGCATTTAGAGTCAGTCCTCATCAGTGGTACCATCCCACTGAGGAGGATATTTATTTCATCAGTGGGATATCTAGGAGAGGGGAGGATTTTCCCTAGTTTCCTGATGTCCCAGTGAGTGTTGCAGCCGAGAGTCAGATTGTCTACTCTCAGAGGTATATTGTGCACAATATACATTCTCCTAGTGATTTTCAGGTGGTTGGTGGACAGTTACATATCACCTCGTTCTATGTAGAGGATGTTAGGTGCCTCTCACTGTTACTGTCGACCATTGTACACTTTACTGGTGATGGTCAGTGCATTAGTTGCACTCTTTTGTATCATGTTGATTCTTTGATACAGAGGCCATGACTTATTAGCTGGTCTGCCATTTTCTTGCAGCAGTTTTGTATAACACTGGATAGATGCCATGCTATGATAGATGGGAGGGCGAACTTCCCATTTGCTTCAGAGTTGTTTTTTTTGTTTTTTGAGAGGTTTCCAGAGACGAGATCTACTTTTGTTCGTCATCCTCCTAGGAAAATGACTAAGGTGCGTATGCACATGTGGGGTGAGATGATGCCCAAGAGGGGCATGCCTGATTTTCCAGCTAGGATTTCAAGGGAGGCACTTCAACTATTAGCCAATGAGGCAGATCACGTGTTTGTGATGGTGCCGTTCCTTTACGTGGGGATGGATTGGAAAGGATGTCCCAACATCCTCTTCACACTAGATGAGCCACCTGATCATCAAGGTAATATTTAAATTAATCTTGTAATTTCATTTTATTGTCTTACTTAATTCAAGAAATTTTATTCTAGCATGTTCTTTAATGTTTTTTATTAAATTGTTTAATGAAATTGTCAACTAATTATTAACTTGTGTTATATTTTGTAGATGTTGGCACATCCGTTCGGGACATTCCTCCTCCCTCACCACCTGATGCAAATGAGGAAATGGTTGAGGCTGCGGCGGGTCAGGGTCGTCAGCTGCATACAACATCCGAGATGTGACATAGGCCCAATATCAGATATAAGATGGAGGTGTGTGATATACTTACTGTAGTTTTGGTTGGCGCGAGAGTCCACCCTGACTAGATGTGAGACATCAGGGATGACCCTGATCTCTTGCAGCTCTAGACAGACTTTCCGCGTGATATGACGTCTCTTATGTGTCATATCATTGGATATGCCAGGTTACTTATAGGGATGAGGGATGACACGCGTCCTCTAGTACTAATGATGATGATCATGGTGGTGATGATACTTCTTCTTTATTACCTCCTCCTCCTCCTCCGGGTGGTTATGTTTATTAGGGTGGTGATGATGCTTCTACTTTAGTACCTTCTTCTCCTCCTCCTCGGGGTGGTGATGTTGATCATGGTGGTGATGGCGCTTCTGTTTCAATACCTCCTCCTCCTCCTACGGATGGTGATGTTGATCAAGGTGGTGATCATGGCGCTTCTTCTTCAGTACCTCCTCCTCCTCTGGGTGGTGATGTTGATCAGGGTGGTGATATGTGTTTATAATATATGTACATTATATCAGTTATTTGTATTGTTGACCATATATGTACATTATAATATTTATTTGACTTGTTCATATATATAACATTTTTTTCCATGTTGATGTACTTAATTTATATGTTGATGTTGATGTTGATGTACTTAATTTATGTGTTGATGTTGATGTTAGGTCATGTTATATAAATTTCTCCATAAAGTAAAGTACTCTTAATTAAATACTTTATTTTTGAATATATCTAAAATAAAGTACTCATGTCTAAAACAAGTGAAATTAGTAGCAAAGCTTCTTATACCTGCCTTTTAGAAATGTTTTGATGTATTAACTGTATATAGTACAAATGATAGATTTAAATAGGTTAGATTACAACAGTTCTTAAGTTATTATGTTGTCATTTTTATAGTTGAACACAATGAAAATGAAAATACCAAGTTTATCATATTTTGTAGTTAAGAGGTCTTGAAAAGTAAATAAGTTATAAAAATGGGTAAATATACGTCTTATGTTATTAATTAAATTTTGGGCAAGTTAAAAGTAAATTATTTTAATCTTCAACCTTACTTTGTATCACAATTTTACAAACTAGTTTACTTGAAAGTACAATGTTAGAATTGATGCTCATTTCGAGAATATTACTTTTGTTCATAAGTTCATAATGAAGAATTAAAAACAGTTATGATAAGCTCAATTAGCATTTATAAAATCTTTATGATATTTTAACTTCCTCTTAATTGTAATTTGGTCATATTTTTTTTTATATTCCCATAATTAATACAAGTCTCAAAATCTCTAATTCAACATTTTTTTACTATCCTATAAGGATGCATGAATGTCAAACTTAACCAAGAAACATGTATAAAAATATTAAAATATTTAGAATATTAAATATTTTAATTTGTATGAATTATTCTCTTTAAATAATTTTCTTAAGTGGGTTAATTACATGTATTTAAGTTTTATGTCATTTTTTATATCCTATGTTACATGTTAATTGTTGTTGTAATCGATATTAAGAATTGAATTAGCTATTAAGAGCCATAAAATTTATATCCAATTCCACAAATAAAAAGAGGGGATAAAGATAGGGAATAGGGAATGAACTACATGTTTAATTCAATTTTTAATTATATATATTTATTATTATTATATATTATATGTAATATAAAATTAATATATTATATTTTATTATGTTATAATTAATATATAATATTTATTTATTATATATTATATTGTTATATTTATAATATAAAATTAATATATTACATAATATATTATGTAATTATTTTTATGTAATATCATAAGTATATATTATTATATGGGTTTAGAGAGGGACACATGCATTAATTATTTAAAGACAATGCTTTTTATGTAAATGACACATGCATTAGTTATTTAAGGACAATGATGTTTTTTTGAAAAACTCACTTATGAGGCTCATTTTAGATGAATATTCCCATAATTAGTATGTCTAAACTCAAAATTAAAAACTAATACAATATAATAAGATATGGTAATGATATAAAATGGTGGGTAACAAAAATACATTTTAAAATTATGATACAAAATGTTTGATATTTACAATACAATAATATATTGTTTTTTAAAGTAAAAGTTAAAATTAAAATACTAAAAGTTCAAATATCATCTAGATTTACAATGAAAAATTATTTATATCATTTACACATAACATTTAATTATATCATCCAATCAAAAAATTAATAATATTTCATATGAAATATTAAATACTAAAAACATTATAAATTTAATAATCAAATTATTAAATCCAATGTAGATTTGAAAACATAAAAGTAAGTAATTAAAGAATAAAACATGTATAATATATCACTCTCCATTGTCATCACACTGATTATCTTCCTCACTTGGTATGATACCACTGTTCTAAAAAATATGTTTTGATCTAGGGTCGTGTCTCAATACAAACCACCAATACCTATCCAACACATCTGTGTAAAAAAACACTTGGTTGCAATGTTTTGGGAAAACATATGGCTCCTTAGCTTCATCCCATATATTTTTAGAGTTTATACATATCATCCCACTATCACGATCTTCCTTTACATTATTCTGATCAAATTTGTCCCACCACTTGCACTTAAAAATAACACATTAGAAAGAAGAGAAGTTCACTCGAATGTTCTCTTGTATCTTTCCAACATAACCTAACTTCCCTTGTATTATGTTTTGATCACGATGGGTAGCACGACTAGATTGGTCAAACTCGACTTCCACTCCACAATATTGTGTTAGGTGTCTATCATTGACATCCTCTATGTGAAAATGATGTCCATATTCCCACATAAATGGGAACAAATACACCTATAAAAAAGTGAACAAATCACAGTGTCAATATGTGTTTAATAACCCAACCTTTAAAATATAAAATAATATAGATGTACTTACAATTCAAATGTGCATTATGAAGTTAAAAATGTACACAAAGAGATTATTACCGAGTTGCTGCAACCAATCCCTATGTTTAGTGCATCCTCTTATTCACGCATGAGTAGAGGATAATGACACTACAAAGTAAGCACATACACAATTAATTCTATTTTATCCCATGGCATAAAAATAAAAATCACAAATAATAAAATCATATTTTTGACATATGTCGTACCTTTAGAAGGTTCAAATGGTCATGTGATTTCAATCCTGACAAATGGTCTTGATGCACAATGAAGCAACGTCGTAGGGAAGACCCATATAAAGAGGGCACCTTCACACCCAATATAACTTCCTTTGACAAAGAAAGATCTTTTTTCTTCAAAATCCATGGGACATCACCTTCTTTGAAAGACTAAGAGGAACCAACCTCTCCTCTACTTTCTTGTCTTGGCCAATGTTTATTTTTAGTTTTTGAAGGAATAAGATCTTTCCTCATAGCCAATGTGTCACTTTATTTTGATAATATGTGCCTCCATAAAGAAGATGAAACATAAATATATGCATGGGATCTAGTAAGTGGGCAATCTTAAGATGCTCCCAATATGGGAGCTCATAAAAGATAGATTTCCTTTTCATCTCAATAGGAAATTTCTTAACATAGGTGTTGAACAATTCTGTATCATCGAACATATGCTCCCCATTTGAATCAAACATTTATGTAATGTCATTCTCCTTCTCTCTCTCATATGCTCCCCATTTGAATCAAACATTTCTGTAATCTCCTTCTCCTTCTCTCTCTCATATGCTCTAAGCCATTCTTCTGGCATCATTATTGCAGGCCTTTGGGTTCTCTTTGGTTTACCATTGAAAGCGGATGTTGCTCTTATATAAGGGTGTTGTCCTGGGAGGAATACCCTGGAGTAGTCGTACACTCAATTTCATAGGTGGTTCAACCTCCTAGCCTTCAGAGAAGGTCCACAACATTTACATCCATGATAGTCTTTAGTTACAAGACCTGCAAAATTATTGTATAAATAACACGTTAGCGTTTAAGAATAGAACACCAATAACAATGAATTAAATATGAAAATAAATATTGTTACACATATAAACAAATAAATAAACATGTTTATTACCAGAGAAAACTCCTAAGCTTGGATAATCATGTGTGGTGTAAGCACATATGCCATACAATGTAAAACTACTCTTTGTTGTGATGGGTCTTGATACATCATATACATGTATCCTTTCCCATAATTCCTTCAATTACTTTGCCAATGGTTATAGGTAGACATCCATATTATTCACTTGTCTTCTACCAAGGACTATAAGAGGCAACATAAGATGCTCATTCTTCACGGACAACCATGGGAGGATATTTTTATTGATCAATACTACAGGCCAAACATAATAGTTGGTGTTTTGGAGGGAATATGGGTTCACACCATCTATTTCTATGATGAGTTGTAGACTTCGTACTTCATCCTTGAATTTTTATGGTCATGTATCCTCTATATGCTTCATGGCTATTGAATTTGTTGGGATTTGCATATATCCTGACTCACTTTTGTGCGAGGCATGCCATCCCTGCAACATAGCTAATTCTTTTCAATGAAAGAGCCTTTGAATCCATGGGATTATAGGCATGTGCCTCAATATCTTATGAGGAGGACCATGCAATTTACCATTTTTATTTGATTTATGGTACCTGTCATGCCCACATTTCAGACATATCTCCTTTTCTACATATTCTCCTCTACATAGAATACAATCATTCAGACATGCATGATATGATATATAATCAACACCCAACATTTTCAACAACTACTTTACGTCTTCACAACTACCGGGAAAAACATTATCACTAGGAAGTAACTTATCTTTCAATAACCTGCAGTTAGTGGGAAATAGAAATGTACAAGGTTATTTAACATTTATAAAAGCAACCATTTCTAATGTTGATTGTGTGACAAGATTTCTCAAAATTAATATAAGGCACTTGTTGGTCAATTACCTCAATATTCCCAAGAAACATGCGTTTGAAATTCCAAACTTTCTTTTCAAGTTGTACAATAATATTGTTGTCCCAATATGGGTATACTTTGACTGAGCACTAGGTCCAAAGAGAGGGATGGAGGAAGCATATTTCAAGCTTTCGAAAATGCTAGCACTGATATGAGTGTCATCCCCTAGCTCATCGTTATGGAATGCGTCTAACAACATTATCTCCATGGAAGTCGTATCTCATAAGTAATTATCCATACCAACCTCTTTTTGATTGTCTCCATTGCCAACTTATGAAGAAATACTATTATTGTAGTCATTCTTAATTGGTGAATTTGGACGTAGTGGGAATTGAATAGGTGGTTGATTCAACCATTCTTGGTACGCTTCCTCTCCGAGTTGTGCTCTCATTGTAGTCTTCTCTTGGGTTGAAATTGTTGTGGGGTGCAATAGGAGGTGGTAGGTAGGTCGCTCATGATCAAAATCCTAATTTAAAAAATATTAAACATTAGTACACCGATGATATTAGTAAGCACAATGCAATAATGTTTTTGTTCAAATTACATTATATCAAACAATTATTACCATCGTCGACCAATGATTGTGGCTGGAATATGTAATGGCACAATTGGTAGGGTAAAGTGACTGCCCATTTTCATCTACCAACTACTTGCGACATGTTTCTCCTGGTAAGACCTTCCAACGTTTTTGACCCGATAATGGAATATTTTCTGCATCTGAACTCTATTCTGAATCAGGATCCTACAAATTTGGATACATTTTTATTCATATTGACATGGATACAAAAAATTCAATTAGATAATCGAAACATAAATAAAATAAGTTAAACTTACTGGAGATGGAAATGGAGAACTCTGCGATGGACTTTGAGCAATATGGAATGGGCTAGAATTTGAAGAATTGACCATTTGATCATATTATAAGGTTTTCTCCCTGCATTTCAACAAAATTAGCAATAAATTTTTATGTACATATCTAAAATAAATGTCGAGGACCATACCAGAATTTGAATTTGAATAGAATTTTAAAACCATTTTTTAATAATAAGGCGACATAATATGTAAAATGTATACTGAAGTATTGCAAGTCATGTGAATTCATCCTAAAAGATAATTTGAGATGAATATACTATTTTATGTACAAATAACTTTTAAATAATTCCGGTGCACTTATAAACTACAAACGCACCGGTGTGCATATTAATAATAAGCATCGGTGCGTTGAAAAATTAACCACACCGTGTTTCGAGATTTTCTTAATAAAACAAATTTATATGTTATCGATGCATAATATAATAAGGACGCACCGGTGCGTAATGTAATATGGACGCTCTAGTGTGTCGGATAGAATATGGACGCATCGATGTGTTTGACATAAACACACTGTTGTGTTGATAAAGTAGAAAAAAACACGATTTTTTAAAAAAATTTAAAAAAAGAGCGAGAATCGAATTTCATAAAGTCCTTAAAATATTTAAAAGCTATTTACTATTTCATTATTTTTCAAAAAATTGCAGGGGAGAGACTTGCAAGAGAGACATATGAAGGAACACCGTGGAGGAGTAGAATACTTTGGAACCACATTATTATTCAGAATATGATAATTTGAAGGGTATGGTGATTCACTTTAAACCCTTTTCATAAAGTTTTTAAAATATTAATAAGGTATTCAATATTTTCATTATTTTTCCAAAATTTACAGGAGACAAATTTGGAAGAGAGACACACTATGGAGCACTGTGGAGCAGAATAATACTTTGGAACAACAAAAATATTCAGAAATCAGGATTTGAAGGGTATGGTAATTCACTCATAACCCTACATAGTAATTTTTTTAAATTTTACTATTGATTTTGATAATCATTTTTTTTACAAATTGTATTCCTATTTGGATTTTAATTAAAATTCAGAAAAAAAGAAAAATTCATACTTACCTTAAACCCTTGTTTTTTTTTGTTTACGTGAATGCAAAATTTCACCCTAGGGTTTAACTCCCTCTATCACTTCAGAATTAGGGATTTTCATTTTAGGCATTTTAGATCTAATGGGTTTGCTTTTCTATATATAAGTGTTTGGCATGTGATGCAAAGGGACCACTTATTGCATCAGATATCAATGCATTCATCCCTTTAACTTTTTTTTTAAACAATTTTCGATTTGAGTTAACTTTTTTTTTAAACATTTTCCAATTTTCCGGTGCACCATTTCGACAGAAACGCACCAGTGCATTTATGTCTAAGGAGCACAAATAAAGCCAAGAATTAAAAAAAAAATTAAAAAAAATGGTGCATAAAAAAAATATCGCTAATGTTTTCTCATCTAAACAACACAAAAAATGCTATCACAAAATTTTTTATTTTTTTTTATTTTTTCTTTTCATCAGTGTGTAGTTTTTCTATTATTTTTTTTATGAATGTTTAATTTTTTTGCTATATTTTTGTTTTCTACTTTAGTCGCTGTGATGTCTTCTATATATAATATATATCACACTAGTGTAATTCCCAAATTAAAAAAAAAAAACCGAATTAAACTCTCTGGTGCGTTTTTTGTATTGAACGCAACGATGTGTTTTATGTAATAAACACACCAGTGCTTTGTATTTAAAAAGCACACCGGTTACAATGATTGTTTTTCACTAAAAATTATGTGATTTATTTATAAAATATATTTAATAATTTCTGTGTTGAATGGTACAGGTTGTATATTGATAAAAATATGAGTGAGAAGAGTTCAAATAAGAAAAGTTCTGGTCGACACAATGATGACACATCCAGAAAAACAAAAAAGGCATATTCTCTATAAATTCTATTCAAAATTAATATGATTGAACTATATGTAAGTTTAACTAATATGTATTGGTTAGTGTGTGTCATGCAGGGCCAAAAAATGAGGAAGCTCGATAAGATTATTTTTGATGTAAGTGTAGAAGAGTGTAAAAGTTTGATGGAAATATTGCATAGGGATGAATTAGGTGAATGAAAAAATATTATTCAATATGATTTTTTTTTGTTTTGAATTTTCATTAATAATATACTTAGGCATATTATACGACATGTTTCAAACAATCTATTAATTCACGTATGTTTAATGTTCCACATGCACCAACAACGAGGGAACATAATGCCATCCTAACAATTTTTTTTTATAATTAATATAGAAGATGTAAATGATGATGAATTGGTCCTTAGCTCAACTAGAGTGGTGTTGGAGATTAATGAAAGGGGATTTTTTTTTTATAGAACTATGAGGGATATAGTGGAACAAACGTATAGATGTACTTTTCACTTACAATATAGAAATCAATCCAATGATTCCAAGAACCAACCAAGTTATGTCTAAACTACATGAATCATTTCCAAAGCAATGGTAAGTGAGACTTGTCAGAGTTGTAATAGCAAAAACATACAACAACAAAAAAAAATCATTCAAAAAGTAATATTCCTAAAAACACTTTTTTTAGAATATATATATAGTATTCATTTATTAATATATTAATTTTGTCATATTTAGTTTTCATATATCAATATAAAAATACTTTATTGTCATGTTATTTTTTTAGGAAAATTATGAAAATCCTAGAGGACCAATGAACTAATATCCGAAATATCCCAGTAGGATTGTCCAAAAAATGTACAAGGAGATGGTCAAATAAATGGACATAATTACATCATAGGAGGAGCCATATCAACAACAATATGCTTCAAATGTATGTAATCATTGAGTTTTTCTATTAGGTACAAATAATTAATTTAGCATTAAATAGTAATTTTCAAATATTCTCTTACAGAAAATAAAATAAAATGGAACTCATTCTGCACATAAAACTGGATGACAAGGAAGAAAAGGGTTGATAACAACGTTTGTGAGTAATTGTTATTTCCTTATAACAACTTAAGTTTTTTTTATTTTTTATTATTTATTTTTTTGGTATATTTTAAGTTTGTTTACAATAACCATCCTTGAATGTCTTCAAAAAGGTGATAACATACAAATAAGAGCCATTAGAAAAATTGATTGACATTGGGTTAAGTAAGGGTTGTGAGTATATGTTGGCATATCAAAAATTAATTGTGGAATTTGTAAGTACAATCTATGTTGTTTTACTTCTATCATTTTATAATTAATGAAACAAAAATAATACTTTATATTTAATCTATGATTTATTATGGGGTATAAAATTTGCAGGAAACAAAGTATGGAACTGAGCCAACATAAGAATTGTTGAAGCAAGGCATGCGATTTGATTTTGAACATATGTGTATGATTTATGAGTCAATTCTTGCTTTGCAGGTACATCACTTTTCAAAGTACATTCATGTATATTATTTATTTCAATTTTCATTACTCTCACCAATGTAGATAGACTCATTACAATTTATTTTATGTTTGTAGATAGAACTTGAATAAGATGAAAACAATCGAGGAAATCAACCAAACATTCAACAAAATAACCCAAGGCATGGAAGTAGCTCGAGCATTAACAACAGTTCCAATGAAGAATGATGACCAATATATTTGGATATCAATGCAAGCTGTAATTGTATTTTTTGAAATAATTGTCTATGAAAATCAGAAATTTTTGTTTAATGTAATGGGCATGGTTTCCCAATTGAAATACAAGGGATTACCGATACGTGTCCCATTTTGTATGACAAAGACCCTCTTATTCATATAATAAAATATGTTTTAATTTATTCTATTGCATTGTCCAATGTTGCTGTGAAATGTTACATCGCTGATTAAATATATGGATGACTAAATATTATAATGAAGAGATGCAAAATCTGATTATATAACAAATAAATCCAAACATCATATCCAAATTCACTAATCAAAATATAAGATATATGTAATTTATTTGATAAATAATGGAATTAAAAAATAACAATAATTGCACTATCATAGGTCGATGTTTCTCGGTGTATTTTAATTATTAATCTCATCGATGCATTTAATATTACAATGCATTGGTGTATTTCATAAGAAATGCACACTGATACTTTTATGTAATCAATTAGCACTGGTTTCAATATTTATTTAATACCACAAAATTAAATAAAAAAATTGGCCTTCGATGCATTTAGCATGTGCAAAGCATCGATGCTTTTGTGTTATTAATAAACATCTGTGCTTTAGGATTATTAATAAGCACCGATGCATTTGTGTTATAAATATGCACTGGTGATTTTGTGTTATTGATAAGCACTGACACTTGTTTGTTACTAAAAATCATCGGTGCTTTCTATTTTTAATGCATTGAGGGTTTTTTTCAGGTAACGCACTGGTGCATATTATTTTATACATCATCGGTGCCTTCTTATTAATAAAGAACCGGTGTGTTTTAAGCATAAATCTCTGGTGATTAATTATTTTTAACTCTCCTAGTGCGTTTTACTGTTAAATCCCCTATGCTTATAAGGCAAACGCCCTGGTGCCTAAATATTTTACTGCCCCGGTGCTTCAAGTTAAGTGTTCAACATCGATGCGGTATGTGTATGTATGCACCAGTGCTTGTACCTCATAAAAAAACATTGATTTGTAAACACATGATAACACCTCCGACCACCCATATTTTTTTAGTTATAATCAAGTTCCGTTATAGTATCCACAAAATCATTCGCTATCAAAAACATATGTTGTAGCAGAGGGTTTTTTGACAATTTTCGCCAATTTTGTAACACTAGAAACCTTCGCTATAACCTAGGCTAAAAGGTCTTTTCCTTGTAGTGTTTCAAATAAGGAAATAAAGAAAAAAGACATGGTAATGAAGAGAAAGAACAAATGCATCACGATAGGGGGAGCATCCCCAAGGAGAGATACCCTTTTCCATTGATGTTCAATGGGGAGAGTGAGAAACATTGATGAGGAGCAATGGTCACTGGGGGAGCATGAGCATTGGAGCATCAATGTTTCCATCAATGTTGGTGTTGACATCAATTGAAGGTAAGAATATCATAGATGGGAAATACATGTTGTTAGCACTGATAGTCACCCTCAGACTGCTAGAGGATAAATCCAGTACCCATCAAAATGTAAATGGATTAAAATGGTTTGAGTACGTGGATCAACAAGACTTTAAAGAAGGGAAAAGACAACATATATCACTGCATATTAGTGATGGACCATTGGGATATGGATTTATAAACAATCTTCTCATTGAAGGCATTTAAGCTCTCTATCAGACAACAAATTTGTATAATGATGGAGAGAAGAATAAGAGAATAACATAAAGATGAATATTCGCTAAGCAAAGATCCTCTCTACGAAGAGAATTTAGATGTGTCTGAACAGTAAACAATGATAGATAGGAAATCTTACAACAGATCCTCTACTGCATCGAGAATCTATCATTCAAAGGAAAATTTTATCCTTAAAATCAACAATACATTCAAACAAGATGAAGAATAGAACTGAGTACATAGAATTTAGATGTGTCTGAACAATAAACAATGATAGATAGGAAAGCTTATAGCATATCCTCTACCACATCAGGAATCTATCAATCAAAGGCAAATTTTAATCCTTAAAATCAGTAATTACATTCAGACAAGATGAATAATAGAACAAAGAACATAGAAGACAAATCTGATGAAACAACTCATATGTGTCTTCAATAACAATAGAATTTACAGCTACATGCCCCTTCGGATTGCAAACATAAATATATAGTCATAAACATTTCTTAAAACTTCCTTCGGTCTTGGGCCGAACCCTCCCTCCTTTGAAATATCATTCATCTGATGTATTTATAATAAAAAAAGTCGACATGTCTTGCTGCTAGGGAACCTCCTTTCCAGTACCACGTGTCTTCTCTTGTCTATCCTATTCCTTATGTCAGAAGGAAACTCTGGTCAATATGGGCGTGAAGGAGAAACTTCCCTCTGTGGTACTCCAGGCATTTTTTGTCTCCTCGGCTAGACCCCCCCCATGCTTCCATTTAATGGGGAAGTCGATTGTTCAACCACCAATCCTTCTTTCATTAACTGATTTCTCCTTGGGACTAGGATGAGGCCTTACACCTAGCTTGCCTCCACACGCTTCACTCAGATTGGGATGCCTATAAGAACGTGATTGCAGATATTTCCAAGGGTGTTTTGGATCCACACCGCTCTGACCCCCATAATCCAAAACCAATTTCCATGTACCTCCTTATCTATACTGTGGTTTTGATTGTGGGACCGCTCTAAGATTTTATCGCTCGAGCACTTTCTTTCCCGGTAATGAAGTGTGGTCGTTGATCTTGTTGCAATCCATGATCTAGGAATGCTCTGCTTTTGTTGCCACGCGTTGCTCTTGGATTTGAGATCAACGGTCCACAATTACTTCAAGATTTAGGGCTTCAGGAGCTTTGTTATGCTTTCTCATGAAATCTTCTGAAGTGTTGTATCTCCGAAGTGTTGGATTTGTCTTCACATGGCCTCTTGTTTTGGATAACTGAGATTTACTTCGGGAGTTTGGGATATTCTTGCTCTAGTGTTTCGCTCCGCAAACCTTCCGGAGTGCTAAATCTATGAAGTGAGAGATCTGGCGCCACGTGTCCTCGTTGATGGATGGTCCAGATGAACTCTGAGCGTTCTGGATTTGGGCCTTTTCAATGTATAGCTTTTACAATCCTCCGAAGTGCTATATCTCCGAAGTGAGAGATATTCTTCCACATGTCCTCTTGTTTTGGACGACCTATATTCACTTCAGGAGTTCGAGCTTCGAGAGCTTTTGGATGGAGGCATGGATATCTCCCAAAGTACTTCCTTCCAATTGACGTGGCAACCTCTCGTTACTTTGAGACTTTGGGACTTCGACACCTCGGGGATTATGTCTAGTCGTTAATCCTTGCATGATTTTGAAACTCCGAATGCACGGGAGCCACTAATCTATACTGCACGTGTGATCTCCACCATTGAAAAATGAACCTGCCTTTTTGCTTGTATTTCAAGCCCGAAATGGATTGCTCTGAATGTTGCATTTTTCTCATAGTTTTTCCCTGCACATACAACATACTTGACTGGCCTGTCTTTATGCATCAAGGGAGGAAACATTTATAGGAAGGTATGTAGAAAAGGGAGAGACTCGGTAGAGGAGTAGACACAGGTTTTAAAAATAACTATATATGACCCATGACAACTTTATGTTCTAACACATGTTGTTTCATTTCCAGTGATATGTGGAATGCCACGTGGTTCCTTACGATTAGGGAGATATGAGATTGTGAAGTTGGAAGCCCCGAAGAATGGTCAAGAAGCCCTATTTGGTTACACATCAATGAATGAAAGGGTAAAGTGGTTGGAACAAAAAACTCTCTATAAGCCCTAAGTTTAAGGGATTAGGTTACCCAAAAAAAGTATAAATAACCCTCAAGGAGTCATTCATAAGTACACTCACACACTTACATTGAATATCTATCTTGTGAATGTTATGGTATAGTATTGTGATCTTTTGGCTAATTTGCGATGGAGAATTATGAGGTAGAGGAGAAGGAGAAGTGAGAGATTTTAGGGATTGCAGAGGAGAGCGGTAAAATATGAGTAAACCCTAATTAGGGTCATCCTCACGAGTCAGCCTATATCTGTCTAGCAATGCATACTTATGGGTCAACTAGTGTCTATCTAGCGAGGCACTTGCGGATTTGAGAAGAATGTTGGTACCAGGGTGCTGAAGCTGAGGATTTCCCATGTTGGTATGAGATCAGATGTTGCAGGTACTCCAAAGTTAAGAGGTATGTTTTATATGTGTTTTTATGATTAGGTGATGGTACATGGTTGAGTTGTGGAGCATGCTTGAGGCATGTGTTTGGTATGTTGGTTGAGAAATCGACACATGGTTTGAGGCATATACCTGAGGTAAATGCCCTGTGATGTTGGTACTTCTTGGTGATGTTTTGGTACTTTATTTATGAGGCATATCATGAGTGACATGATACTTGGTTGAGGCATATATTTGATGTATTGGTTGAGGTATATCTCGATGATGTAGATACATATTTGAGACATATGGTTGGAACATATTTGAGGCACATGTTTGGCACATACTTGAGGCACATGGTTTGAGATACATGATTGGATGCATGTCTTGTTGATGTTGGAACAATAATTGTTGAGGCATAGCTAGGTTCTTGGTTTGGCACATAATTGAGGTGCATATTGGATACTTTATGTATGCATAGTTCTTGAGTCACATCTTGGTGATATTGACATATTGGTGGAAGATTTGTGCATCGTTGGAACATGTTATGGTACAAGTGTTGATGGTTGATGTACATGGTTGGCACATGGTATGGTACAGGTGGTGGTGATACAGGTTTGGTGAATGGTTGATGCACTTGTTATGGTACATGGTTGATGGTACAGGTTGAGGTATAGGTTGATGCATGGTACAAGTTGGTACTTGGTTGAGACACATATATTCTGACGATATGTGGTGATCTTGGTACATTCTTTGTAGAGGCATATGTTGGTGATGTTGGAAATCTAGTTGAGAGGTGTCCTTGGTATATGATCCATGTGAGAGGATCTAGTTGAGTATCGGTGACAGTGATAGATTGGACAAGTTGATCAGTGATAGGTTGGATACAATGATAGGTTGACATGTTACAGGTTGATGTGACAATGATAGTGACAATGACAGTGGTAGTGACAGTGGCAGTGATTGTGGTAGTAAAATTTGGTCTACATTTATATTTCAGGGTGACATGGAAGGGAAAGGAAATGAGGTTGTAGCCTCCTTCTGGTTGGTGTCAAAGAATCAGGGAGTTGGAGCTTCGTTCAGGTTGGATCCTGAGAACTATGTGGATGTAGCCACCTTCCATTTGGATCCAGAGAACCCAGGGGGTTTTAGCCTCCTTATGATTGGAGACAAAGAATTCATGGAGTTGTAGATTCCTTTAGGTTTGAACGTATAAATAGGGGGTTATATCCTCCTTCCAGTTGCAGCTAAATAATTGGGAAGTTGGTGCTTCCTATGAATGAATTCTTGAAATATATAATAAATCATTCCATGGTTTTCTCCCATTTGGGTTTCCACTCAAATACTAGTGTACTTTATTCTTGATGTGATGTTGATGTGATACTGCTTATGATTACATGCTTATGATGCAATCATAGATGATACATTGATGATAAAATGTTGAGCATTGTTGATAAAGTGAAAGAATATATATTGTGGTTAAAAGTGGTATAAATTGCTCATACTGATTCACCCTCCCCCTCTCAGTATTCCAACACATCTTGGAGTGAAGGATGCAACTTCAGGTAGCAACTATTATTTTCTTTCATTGTACTTCGAGGGGAGGGGGCCCCGGTTCCCATTAGGTTTTCCCTCTTTCCTGCTTTTTTTTCCAGTGTTCATTCATTAGATTCATTGTAAAATTGGTACCTATCATGGCTTCTTTCCAGGTCCCATTCTTCATTTACTCCCTTGTAGTGTTCAAGGGGGGTGTTGGAGATATTTCAGACTCACACCCACCTAATAGTTCTTTTTCCTAAGTTTACTAGGTGGGAGTTCACTCCGATTTCTGTTAGTGAGTGTCCAGATGTCTCTATATCACCACTACAACACATTTGTTCATCCATATAGAGTATATAATGTGTATTATTCAATTATCACATTGAATCAATACAATTTATTATTTTTCTCTCATTCTCTTAAGCTTTGTGTGAATTTCGACTAGCTAGGTTCTTTGTGCAAGTTTCATCAAAACTTCATGTAGAAAAAATTGTTTTTCAACCAACCATGATTGTAGAGGAATTGTCCAAAGCATTCCCCTCTTCATAATTATAAATCAATTATATGACTTCTGCATTCCAAGATCATCCCTTAGATCGATCTTCAAGTATAAACATAAAACATACCATTATTGGTCTCTTATTTGGCCTATAACTTGACCTTTTAAGGTTGATACATATTCATAAAAAAACCATCAAACAAAGATGAAATGATGTCAAAAAATGTTATAGAATATTTTCATCATTCTCTTCATAATTTTCTAGCACTAACCACCAAGATAACTATACCATGCTACCACTAGTTGTCACACATCAAGACATTTATAAATGTCTACCTTACTTTGTAATAATCCATAAATGAGATAAAATAAAAAATGATATCAGATGAAATAAGATGTACTTCAATCCATAAATGATATGGAGTATTCATGTAGTTTCACATCCTTTATTTCCAACACTATTCAAACTGTATGATCTACTTGTAATCCTTCTTTTTAGAGAGGACCAACTTTAGAGCTTGAGCTCTCTGTAGACATGAGAAAAATAATTGGATTTAAAAATAGTTTGAATACTCTTTACCTATTGATATATAGGAATCAAACACAAATTTTACATTCTAGTGTGTCCCCTTCATCCAATTTATAACCACCATAGAGTCACCAGAAATATGAATATGCGAGATCTATTTAGCATTAGATAATTTTAATAACAATTTCAATGCAGGAAGATCAACATAGTTATTGGTCCCCTTCTCAAATAGAGGTGGATTTATTTATGATCTAGATTACATTGAAATATAAATGAAGGAAAACATATGAAAAATAAACACACGTAGATATTGCAAGAAACATAGTAATACAATTGAACTCAGATTCTATTAATGAATGGAATACAAAAGACTGTAAAATGAAAAGCGCACAAACTATATAGAATGATGGTAGCTTATCCTTGATGAAAGATATGTTTCAGCTATGGTCATTCACAATAAGATGATTACAAAGAGGATACAAATGAATTTTAACATAAAAAATCAATGAGAAAACCATAAACATCCAAAACCCTAACCCTAGAAGATGAAACGCCAAAAGGTTTGTGGGCGTCGATGTGGTTAGTCGATACGTCAACTTCCCGGGGGCGTAAATTTTGCATACGATATTTGTTTGGGGTGATCAGTAGCCCATCGAGAAGGTATAGACAAGAAGTACACATTCAAAAGGGCATAAAATTATCCTTTATCTACTTTCTGGGCCCTGCCACACCAAAAAATGTTGTTTAGGGCCTTAAAATGACCCAGTAAGTTTGGGATTCAAAAAATTTTAGAAAAACTACCAAGATGTGGAACCATTCTAAATTAGTGGAATAGGTGGGTGGCCACCAATATCCACCTGAATCAATCCTCCCCCCTTAGGAATAAATGGTCCCTTTTTCTCCAAGTTCCTCCATCATATGTGGAAAATTTTGCTAAATCTGACTCATTGCGAGTCACTTGCCTTAGTGAAGAAAATGCCCTACTTTGACTACTCGATAGAGTTGGATGTTCTATAGGAGGGTGCCCTTCATCTTGATGTCCATGATTCGATCAACTATTGCATATTCAATTCAATCAGGATCAAGTTCTACAGGGGATAAGTGCTCTTCCATGTCATAAGTGTCCAAGAGAGGTGGAAAATATGGTCGAAGTAGTTCCACATTAAATATCGGGTGCGAGCCAAGAAAAGGGGGGAATTCTTAATTCAAAATTGTTATCACCCATAACCTTGGTGATGGTGTAAGGCTCATATCGAGTGGGTAGAGCTTCTAATGGGGTCATGTGAGGGTCCCTTTTTTCAAATGAAACCATACCTTATCTCCCACCTGAAACTTGGGTGGTAACAAATGCTGATCGTGGCGCTACTTTTACTTAGCATTGGATTTCTGCAAAATATCATGAAATTTTTATTGGATGTGCTAGATTCATTCAACAATTTTTTCTACTTGATAAACCTTGGTCTGATCATGGGACAACTCCTCCTGTGTAGTTACAATGGGAAGTGCTACATCAATGGGGGATAATGGATGGAACCCCAAGCACACTTGAAAAAGGATATTGCCAATAGAGCTGTGGAGGGATCTATTGTAGGTATGTTGAAAATAAGGAAGTCTCTCATCGCATGTGCATGGATGTTTGGAATTGTACATCCTCAATATATGAAAAATCGTCATATTGACTACCTCTGTTTGTCCATTAGTTTTTGGGTGGAAGGAAATCGATTTGGTCATGTTGGTGTCCATCATCGACATAGGATGGACCAAAAAGTACTCAGGAACCTACTATCTTGATCTGAAATAATGGTTAGTGGGAGCCCAAAATGAACCCATACATGCTCAAATAAGATCTTATCAGTGGCCTTGGTGGTGATACTCTTCTTGTAGGGCGTCAAAACTACCATCTTAGAGAGTCGATCAATGACCACGAAGACACATTCATTATCATGCTTAGTTGGAGGTAGACCAAACTTGTAATCCATGGAGATGGAAGCCCAAGGCTTATCAGGAGTAGGAAGAGGAGTGTATAACCCTTTTTTCTTAATCGTGGGTTTGGAAAAGGTGCAAGAAATGCAGGATCTAATATACTTGATGATATCTTGTCGAAGCTTCGACCAATAAAAATTCTTTTGCAGTATTTCCACTATTTTTTCCATGCCAAATTTTCCTGTCGTCCGACTGTAATGAGCTTCCCAAATAAGATTTGCATGCTTGCTTAAAGGAAAACAAAGATGGTTCAGATGTAATAATAGTCCATCCTGGAGATGAAATTATGGAATTGGTTTAGCCACGTTCAATGTCTGATAGGTAGCAACAAATTCATAGTCACTATTTTATAATTGTGGCCACCCAGAGGTCTCATGCCCACAATAATCAAGAACCGTGGTTAGCGCCGCAACCAGGGGTCAAATGAGGCAGTCTGCAACATGGTTGGTGGTACCCTTATTTTACTTGATGTTCAATTGGAATTGATGCATGTACATAGACCACTCTTGATGGTGGTAATTCTATAACTTTCCTTGTGTCTGCATGAATTGTAGATGCTTATGATTAGTGTGGATTGTTTCCTTTCCAAAAATGTAATTCTTCCACTATTGACATGCCTACACAATGGAGTACAACTCTTTGTCATAGGTGGGGTATCTATGAACAATATCAAACAATGTTTTAGTGTGATAGAGCACCAGATGTCTATGCTGAGTGAGGATTTCACCAACAACATAATATGAACCGTCTATCTCAATCTCAAATGGATATTACAGGTTTGGAAGAATAAGTACAGGTGCTGAGTAGAGGATGAATTTCAAATCCTCAAATGATTTGTGTTGTGATACAACAAAAATAAACTTGGCCTTGGTTCCATCCTTTGTCACCTTGCTTAGGGCCCAAGTGATATGAGATAACCCCAAAACAAAATTGCGGTAGAAGTCGATGAGGTGTAGTAAGTTGCAGATCTCTATCAGTGTATTCGAGGTCAACCAATCATGAATACTTAGATCTTGGCTGGATCCACATGCACACCCTACTCATCCATTACTTATGCCAAATATTGAATTATTTACATGTCGAAGGAACACTTCTACAAATTGTCATATAACTTGTGCTATCATAGGGTTCCCAACACATACTGGATGTGCTTCAAATGTTCCTCCCAGGTTTTGATAAATATGAGGATGTCATCCAAATATACGACCACAAATGATTTTGTGAATAACAAAAATACATCATCCATCATCCACTTAAATGTGGCCAGGGAATTAGTCAAGATGAAATTCATGCCTGACCACTTGAAGACTCCTTATTTAGACTTGAAGGTTGTATTCCATACATTAGTTTTCTCAATTGACACCTGGTGGTAGCCTGAATTCATATCAATCTTACTAAAAAATTTAGTGTCCTTGAGATGATATGGAAGATCATAAATCTGGGGGATTAGGTACCGGTTCTTGAGTGTGATATTTTTCAGGGCTCTATAATCAATACAAAGTCACCATGTTCCATCCTTCTTCTATACCAAAACAATTGGTCTCCCACAAGGTGAGGATATTGGTCTAATGTGGCCCTTCAGAATTAGCTCTTGGATTTGGAATTTGATTTCTTCATTCTATAGAATATAATGACTATATATAAGGCCATTAGGCATAGGAGAATCGAGTGTCAAATCAATTGAGTGCTTTACCTGACAGTGCAAAAGAACCCCCATAGGTGAGGAAAATATGTCTTTGTGTTCTTCTACTATCATGTCCACCTTCTTTTGTTGTGTAGAGAGACCTCATGCAAAGGTTTTGGTTGTTGCAGTGATCTTTCATTCCTCTTTTGACTCGACCATAAAGAGGAAAAATCTACCAGTATGAGACATCACCTTTCTTCACTGCTTCACGAAGAGAAAAGAGACGACAGTGGTTGGAACTGCCTCTAGTACCCTGTAGATTTGACCTGCCAAATTAATAATGACACTATGGGGACTAGTTTTGTAAATCAGATGACGCTTCCACATATATGGTTGTCCTAAAAGAACACCACAAAAAATTCATGTGGGGAAACATCACACACTACCTCATTTTTCAAGGGCTTCATGTCATATTGCAGGTGACATTGCTAGTTGACACATATGTCTCATCCCTGGCTGAGCCAACCGATGGTGTATGGCTAAGGGCGCTACATCGTTATTAGGTTTATCCTCTTGATGACCTATATCGAGATTAGGTTCTTTTAGATACCACTGTCAATAATGAAATGGAGTAGGGTCCCCTTCACCCATATCTGTGAGTGGAAGAGGCGCTTCCCTTCTTCAATGTCCTATAGTTAGTTTGGCTCGACCTTTATGGTAGAAATAGTGAAAATGGGTTCTACATCAATGATCCCTTTTCCCTTATCACATTCTGAATCAGAAATTGAGCAGACATCTGAATTTGGGGCTTTCATCTTAGCCACCAATGAATTTTTGGAGTGACATTCATTAATGTTGTACCAAGGGATTTTGTGGAACTCACACGAATTTCTAGTGTCCTTCTTCGAATTACCATTACGCTTCTTTGCTTGTGGATTGGATTGGTTTCCCTAGGGATGGCCATTATTGCTTTGTCCTTTTTTCTGGTAGTTAGGTCCACCTTTACCGTGTTTATGTTGATATGGGTTTGCAAAACCGAAATCCCACTTATTATTTTTCTTGAACTTTTTCTCGATCTTAACAACATATCAGTAAGTGGCTCCCAGTGAGAAGATGTCCAAGATCTCCGTATCTATTTGGATGTACATATGTAGGTCATTGTGGTAATTTAGAACTTGGTGCCGCTCAAAGTCTTTAATACCCATCTTTGTGTGTAGGGTATGGAATATGTTGATGTATTGCAGAACCATCTAGTGTCTATCCTAACACAAATATTTCCATCTCATGTACTGGTCATCGTAGTTTCCAACAATGTAGTATTACTCCTTGAGGGAATGTACAAAATATAACACCCTATTTTCCCCCATAATTGTAATTATGATAAGACTTCATATAATTGTAATTATGAAGATTTTAGTTATGTTTTGATTAATAAAAAAAAACACCATGAAACTAACTGAGAGGTAAAATCATTGAAAGTACTAGCTATGATATCACTTGCATAATTGATGAAGTGGATAGGTGAGGTGGATTTGAGATGTTTTAGTGAATAAAATATGAAGCTTGCTTAGCAAGCTATCTTATACTTGCAAAAAATAAACTCACAACTGCTAGTGTACTTGAACATGCATGGAGACACATGACTAGTTATGGAAGACAAGATTGGTGGTTGAGGTAGTCAATATTGCTTAAAAATATGATCTCTTGAAGAGGTAAGGGTTAACTGAAAAATACAAAAGAAATACATTCCTGGATTTCCCCTTCAAAATTTAGATATTTGACTAGAGGTCACTTCTGACAGAAGCCACGAAAATCCTAAGGATTGGAGGAAGAAGAGACCAAAGGTGGAAAAACATCATGAAATAGGGAAGAGGGGATGGAGACACACAAGAAAAACATAGAGAGAACATACACAGAAGAAGAGGAAGATTTAGAAACATAATAACATGCCGAAGGTTTAGTGAAAAGAAGTGTTCGTCGACACAGATTGGAAAAGAGAAGAATTCGATAGCTTTCCTTGAAAAGAATAGGAAGATCGTCCAAATTATTGATGATCCCACTAAAACAAAGAAGACTCAAATCCCAACTAGAGTAATCGGGGGATGCATATTTGTACTAAATGGAAAAAATAGGCACCAGTAAGGGGATGTCACCGAGGGATTGTATAACAGAGAAGGGGATCCCTTGTGCAGATGAAATCTAGTTGGGTAGGTACCTGGAAAAACTATGGAAGCCCTTAGCTCATTGGGAATGGGGCAACTTCTGTCATTGTCAGTGGAGGAAGGAGAGTAACCTTCCTGGATCATCCTAAATTCATGAGTCAAATGAATAATTCCCTTGTGATATCATGTCTTGGCACGGGAGTGGCATGCAATAGGAAGGCACTCTGCAACATAGCCTAAGGTTGGGAGGAAAGCTGCCCTCTTTCAGTCAGTTGGATGTTGATATTTCCCCTGAACGGATAAGTGTCTAACTTGACTTGTTTGATGTAGGATATTGATGTAAATGTGTTTTTTCTGGCTTAATGGGAAAATATTGTAAGGTCCTATCTAACAAAACCTAAAATTGAATAAATTTAAACATAAAATTTCTTTCAACGTATAAGCAATTTCATTAATCAACATATAAGCATATTCAGTAGCATGATGATAACCACATAATAAATCATAATAATATTTATGAGAAGATTATAATCAATTTCATAACACAACAGAATAATGAAATTTCATACCTCTAACTGATGCTACTATTGTCCCCAACTCTGCTTGATGCATTGCCCAAAACTGTCTAACCATCCAGCCAGCTAGGAATAGAGCTTGTCCAACTCCCTAGCTCCAGGATTCCGTAATGATTCCTGGCCCCCGAGCCCAAAACTCCCAGCAACCGATGCTCCCTTGTGATAGTCCCCCAAACTCAAAACCAAAAAAACATAGAGTCCCTAATATCAAAATAATGCTTCCTTTCCCCAAAATCCAAAAGTCCCTTTCTCGAATGCCTCTACCCCCTCATATCCTCTTTCCCATTCACCACCTCCTCCCTTCATTCAATGCCACCCACCTTATCCCTCCATTTAATGCCTTATCCCTCCATTCAATGCCTTATCCCTCCATACGTTAAGTTTTCTATTAAATAAATTAAAAATTATTAAACTTTTAATTC
>ML786614.1:393240-429013 GCA_009831015.1 Picea engelmannii
AACTCTGGTTGAATCAGAGAAAATATGTTGAGACGATATTGCAGAGGTTTAATATGCATGGAAGTAAACCAGTCAAGGTTCCTATTCCTATAGGTGTAAATTTATCTGCAGATCAGTGTCCCAAGACACAGGAAGAAGAAGAGTACATGTACCATGTTCCATATGCTAGTGCAGTTGGCAGTTTGATGTATGCAATGGTATGTACTAGACCGGATATTTCACATGCAGTGGGAGTTTTGAGAAGGTGTATGTCAAAAATAGGGAAGGAACATTGGACAACAGTAAAGAGGGTCTTCAGGTATCTTCATGGCACTACCAGTTATGGATTGTGTTACCAAGGAAGACTAGGTTTGGACAGAGTGGTGGACATACATGGTTTTGTTGATGTAGACTGGGCTGGAGATCTGGATTGTAGAATATCTACAAGTGGGTATGTGTTTAACCTATTTGGAGGAGAAATCAATTCGATGAGCAAAAGATAGGATGTAGTGGCACTCTCAACTACAAAAGCTGAATACATGGAAGCCACTCATGCAAGAAAAGAAGCAATATGGTTACAAATATTGTGTTCAGGTATTGGGTTGGTACAACAAGCAGTGAGATTATATTGTGATAGTAAGAGTGCAGTCTTCCTGGCAAAGAACCCCGCTTATCATTCGAAGACAAAGCATATTGATGTTCAATATCACTTTATGAGAGACATGGTTGAAGAAAAGAAGGTGTTGCTGGAAAAGGTTGACACTTTGAAGAATTTTGCAGATTCATTAACAAAGTTTGTGAGCACATAAAATTTCTCTTGGTGTAGAGTAAAAATGGGCATTGCTGCCCTGGATTGTTGACTATATAATCCTATGGACCCCTAGATGCAAAGAAAACAACAAGTGGGAGAATGTTGGGTATGTGTTATATTATTTTCATGTCTGTGTGTGGGCGCATCAGATTCGACAACTGCATCCTATGATCCATCTAGTAGTGCTCTAAATTAATCCTGGATTAATGGATTACGGTTTTGGGCGATTTTTCTATTTTAGCGGATTTTGCTATTTTTAGCGGTTTTCTAAATTAATCCTGGATTAAGGAATTAGGGTTTTGGTATCTACAGAATACCTAAAAACAATGTATATATATTGTATGGTGAATGGTGAAATTAATACAATGAAGCGTTGAAAGGTTTTTTCCTGGTTAAGGGTTTCCGGTATAAATCTTTGTGTACTATGTGTATGAGCCATTGAATAATTTCTGTTTTGCTTAAGAATCTATATGCATTGCTTTACTTCACAGGTTTAAAACTTATAATTATTAGGGGGCCGGGTGCATTACATAGTGGTATCATAGCATAGTTCAAACTCTAGGTTTGAATGGGTCTCCAAGATCGATTAAAAATTTCTAAGAAATCTTATATTATGCCAAGAATGCATGCTATGATGTTGATAAATGTATTGGGTAACAATGTTTTTCTATTTCATCACATAGGACAGTGGAAGTGAATGGTACGATGTAGCATGGAAGATACATCACATTTCAGAGATGAGGAATTCGATGGTTAGAGGGATAGAGAAACCCCTCCAAATTTATGGCAACTGTTAGAATCTTGAAGGTAGATAATGAAAGGCTCATGAGAACCCATGTTGAGCATGCAGAGTTGAATGTAGTGCTACTTCAGAGCTTGTTTGAAATTTAGAAGCATTTGTAGCAAGTCCCCAGTAATAAAGAGTTGCAACAATCCGAGAGGTTGAAAACCCCTTTATATGCCCAAAAACACGAATTGGCCCATAGCAACGTGGGAAATAGTTCTTCCAAGTAAAGGAATTGAAATGTTAAGAAGAGTAGAACTAGTGGAAGTATTTCCATGGAGTCATACAACATGAATATTTTTTTCTTTTTCTGAAGAGTTGTTCAATGATGACATTGAATCTAGCATCCTAAGGAAAAATAAGAAGCATTCACAGATTTCTTTGACTGAAAAATTCAAGAAGGATAAACCGCCTACCTTCGATGGAGAAATCAAGAAGGGAGAAGAAGCTGAAGGTTGGCTATTGGGTTTAAAGAATCACGTTTCAGTACATAATTATTCCAAAAACACCAAGGCATATATTTCCATATTCATCCTGAATGGAGGAGATTATATATAGTGGGAAGATCTCAAGGAGATCAAGAGATTTAAGGAAATAAAATTGACCTGGAATCAATTTGAGAAGTACTTCAGAAAGGCACATCTGTTGGAGAAGTACTATGATGACAAAATCAAGTAATTCCATGATCATAAGTTGGGTCAACATACTATGGATGCCTATGCCAAGATATTCATGGATCTATTGAGGTACGTTCCTTACCTCAAGGATGAGAAAGTGAGAGTGCAGTGATTTCTCAGTGGATTTCCACAGTCCTACTAGGACAAAATTAAATTTGATAATCCAAAGACATTGGAGGACATGATAAGGAAGGCCAAGTGTTGTTATGACCAATCCAGGCATAAGAAAAAGCCTTCTAAGGTTTGGGAAAGAATATATAAGAGTGGGTCTCAGAAAAACGGATTCAAATCGTTCCCATATAAGAATATGAATAGGGGTGCATAGTTGGGTCAGCCAAGAAAAAGTGTGTATCAATAAAATTTTCCATATTAGAGTGGAAATAGGCCAACAAAGTAGGCAAGAGAAAGAGCAGAGGATCCTAAGAAAGGAACTTTACAATGTTGGGGATGTGGAGAACCACATCTATTGAGGGATTTCCATCATAGGAAACATGACCTCAAGAAAGTATATCATGTGCAGGAAGAAACCAAAATCAATGATGTGGAAATAAGTGTTCCAATAATATATGTAGCTATGGAGAATCGACAATTAGACCACTAGGCTTCAATAATGGAGCTGGAAGGTGTAATTGCAAAACAACCCATATCTATTTTAATTGAACTTGGATCTAATGTTAGTTATGTCTCACCTCAAGTTGTTGAAGCATGTTCCTTATAGAGGAAGAAACATGCAAGGGCATGGTTAGTTCAATTAGCCACAAGAACTAAGAGAAAAGTGGTTGAGATCATAGAATCCTGTCCATTTGAGATAAGTGGACTATGTACACAAGTAGCCTTAAGAATCCTACATTTATGATCATATGGCATGATGCTAGGCATGGATTGGCTAGCTACCCAAGGAAACATTAAATTGTTATGAGAATATTTTGGAATGTGAAGATGAGGGAGGCAATGCAATAGTTTTGTTAGGTAGTTGGAAGCTAGTTTCAGTTAAGAAGATATCGATGTTGCAACTTAAGAAGTTTAGTGGAAAGGGTGTCCCTTATATGCTATACAAGTGCTTAAATCAACAGAAGGCAAGGAGATCAAGGTTGAAGATCACCCTATGTTGTGGGAGTTTAAGGATGTATTTCTAGAGGAGGTACCTAGACTACCTCCAAAGAGAGATATTGATTTTTCAATAGATCTTGTACCTGGAGTGGTACCATCATCAAAATTACCTTACGAAATTAGCACACTAGGATTGGTGGACCTAAAAGTATAGTTGAAGGAGATGTTGGATAATGGTTATATTAGTCCAAGTGTATGTCCATGGGAAGCACCATCCTTGTTTGTAAAGAAGAGGGATGGTACATTGAGACTGCATATTGACTACATGAAGTTGAACAAGATGACCATCAAGAACAAGTATCCACTACCCAGGACTGGTGATCTCTTTGATCAGCTCAGGGGAGTTGCAGTCTTCTCAAAGATTGATTTAAGGTATGGATATCACCAAGTCAGGATTAAGGATGAGGACATCCACAAGACAACCTTTATAATGAGGTATGGGAACTATGATTTTGTAGTGGTTCCATTTGGTATTACAAATGCACCAACCACTTTCATGTGTTTGATGAATAATGTGCTCAGTAAGTATTTAGACAAGTTTGACATGGTATTTTTGGATGATATTTTGGTTTATTCCAAGACTAAGGAAGAGCATGAAGAACATATTAGGATAGTGTTATAGGTGCTCATAGAGCATCACCTGTATTCTAAATTTAGAAAGTGTGATTTATTTCAAAAGGAAATACAATATTTAGGCCACATAATCTCATCAGAAGGAGTGGTAGTAGATACTAAGAAGATCAATGCAATCAAGGATTAGTCTATCCCTAGAAATACAACAGAGCTAAGATCTTCCATGGGATTGGATGTGTATTACATAAGGTTTATAAGGGGATTTTCCAAGATCAATGATCCCATTACTTCATTACAAAGGAAAGGGAATAAATTTACATGGTCACCAGAATATGAGGCTATCTTTCAGCAGTTGAAGTATCTCTTGACTAATGCCCCTATTTTGAAGATTACAGACCCTAAAAAGGATTTATTAGTGGCATATGGACTCAATATAAGTGTATAGGATATACACCTAGCAACAACAAGTGTAGGAGAATATGACATCAAGCAAAGGATTAAAACCCTCTTGCAAGAAGATGAGTTCTTCAACCAGGTGAAAGAAGGGTTACATCCAGAACTCAAGGAGAAGAAATATGAAGGGTATCAACTTGGGGCTGATAAATTTCTGTTGTATAATAAATGGATGTATGTTCCTAATTCAACAGATTTGAGGCACCTAATTATGGATGAGTTCCATAGGAGACCTTATGTAGGCCAATTTGGTTATCAAAAGATGGTAACAACAATAAGGTAGTTGTATTACTGGCCTAGAATGAAGCAAGACATTGCTAAATACATTGCAAAGTGTCTCGAGTGTGAACAAGTGAAGGTTGAGCACAAGCATTCTGCAGGGATATTGCAGCCTTTGTAAATTCCAAAGTGGAAGTGGGAGATAATTTCCATGGATTTTATTACAGGTTCACCAAAGAAAATTAAGTAACATGATGCGATCACGGTTGTAGTAGAAAATATGATCAAGGAAGCTCACTTCATCCCTATTAAATCTACATTCAAGGCCAAAGATGTTGCTAATGTTTTTATAAAAGAAATTTTTAGATTGCATGGTTTTCCCAAGACCATAATCTAGGATAGAGATGCTAAGTTCACCTCAAGTTTTTGGAAAATCTTATTTGCAGGCTTGAGAACATAGTTGGAATTTAGAATGACCTACCATCCTCAAGCAGATGGTTAGATTGAAAGAGTGAACATAGTACTAGAAGACATGTTAAGGATGCATGCGATGCATCAACCCATGTAGTGGGAAGAGTATCTACCTCTGGTAGAGTTCACCTACAACAAAGGTTATAAAGAACCATTGAAGATGAGACCATTTGAGGTTCTGTATGACAAAGAGTGTAGAGTTCCAGTTAGTTTGGATAGTCCATTGGATAGGATCACACTTGGACCAGAACTACTGAAGGAAATGGAACAAGAAATGAGTAATATAAGACAAAATATAAAAGTAGCCCAAGATAGGAAAAAGAGCTATGCAGACAAAAAAAGAACTCATAAAGAGTTGAAGGTGGGAGATCATGTATACCTCAGGGTAAAACCCAAGATAATTTCCCTGAGAATGGGGACATGTGCTAAGTTGGAACCCCGATATTGTGGACCATTTGAAGTCCTGGAAAGAGTGGGGAAAATAGCATACAGAATTGCATTACCACCTAATGTTAGAGATCATAATGTATTCCATGTGTCTTTATTAAAGAAATATGTTCATGATCCTAATCATGTTATTGATTGGACTGTGATACATGTTGAACCAAAGGGCGAGTTCTATCCCGGACCACAATGTATCTTAGATAGGAGAGAAACAATGCTCCAGAGTTGAGCCATTGTGTAGGTCAAGGTGCAATGGAAACACTTTGGAGTAGATGAGGCTACATGGTAGCTGGAAGATTCCATGAGAATGACATACCCATTTTTTTATTATTATGTAAAATTGTATATACATGGCGTTTTAAACACTGAGGATGATGTTTCTTTAAGAGGCAGGGGAATGTAATACCCTATTTTCTCCCATAATTGTAATTATCATAAGACTTCATATAATTGTGATTATGAAGCTTGTAATTATGTTTTAATTAACAAGAAAAAACACCACACAATTGACTGAGAGGGGAAATCCTTGAAAGTACTAGCCATGATATCACATGTGGAATTGATGAAGTGAACATGTGAGGTGGAGCTAAGATGTTTTGGTGAAGAAAATAAGAATATTTATTAGCAAACCAGATTATACTTGAAAAACATAAATGCACACCTACCAACATACTTGAACCTACATGGAGCCACGTGACCAATTATGGAAGATAGGATTGGTGGTTGAGGAAATTAATATTGCTGACAGATCTGATCTCATGGAGAGGCAAGGGTCAATTGAAAAATATGACAAAATTAGATCCTTGGATTGCCCCTTCAAAATTTGAATCCTTGAATGGAGGTCACTTTTGACAGAATCCACGAGAATCCTAAGTATTGGAGGAAGATGAGACCAAAGGTGGAAAAACATCGTGCAAGAGCGCATAGGGGAAGAAGACACATGAAACACACACAGAGAGAACATACACAGGATAAGAGGAAGATTTAGCAACAAAATCACAGGATGAAGGCGTAGTGAACAAAGGTGTTCATCAGAACAAATTGAAGAAGAGAAGAATTGGAGATATTTCCTTGAATAAAATAGGAATCTTGTCCAAAATATTGATGATCACCCTGAAATGGAGAAGACCTGGATCTCAACTGGAGAAATTGAGGGCTGTAGCTTGGTACTAATAGGACAAAAACTGACACTAGTAAGGGGAGGTCGCTGAGGGACTATATAGTAGAGAAGGGGATCTCTTGTGCATAAGAAATCTAGTTGGGGAGGTACCTGATAACCTGTGGAAGCCGAGCTCAATGGGAAGGGGGAATTTTTTTTTGTTGTCAGTGGAGGAAGGAGAGTAACCTTCCTGGATCATCCTAAATTTAGGAGTCAACTAAATCATTCCCTTGTGATATCATGTCTTGAAACATGGGTGACATGCTGTAGGAAGGCTCTCTACATCATAACCTAAGGTTGGGAGGAAAGACACCCTCCCTTATTCAGTTGGCTAAGGATATTTCCCCGAACAGACAAGTGTCTAACTTGACTTGTTTGATGTGGGATAATGATGAAAATGTATGGTTTCTATCTCAATGGGAAAATATGAATGCATGTAAATGATGAATTGCATTCCTGGTTAAAATGGAATGCGTTTGTTTGCCTTCACTGTTTTAAGTTTTTAAATCACAAAGTTAATTCAAGTTGGGATGGCCGATGTCCTTTAAAAATATTGCAACTTAGGAGGAAAGTTTGTAAGATAATGAAAAAATATCCATTCGAGAAGGGACATGAGTACCTTGGTATCTAGAGAGTCTTGGTAAGGGGTTTGAGAGCCTTAATCCCTGTGAAGAGTCACTTGTATTAGGTGGAAATCTTGCAGGACATGAAAATATTCACCCAAATCGTAGATGAAACTCCTTGGAATGTTCAAAATTGGATTCCCAAAAGTCTGTAGAAGTCAAGTAGAACCTTAGAAAATACCAGAGGAGGAACCCTGAATGGTTTAAGTTTGGATTCAAATAGTTTCCCTAGAGGAAACCAATGTTTTAAGATGGATGGGTTCCCAACCGTTGATTTGATGAAGCAGGTAGATCTAGATTATTGGTCGAATGGTACTACCATCAGAGTGACTAGAGCGAGGTTGTGTGTTAACTTTGATGGGGAGAGCCCCGATTCGATGAGGACCTTCAATCCATCCGATAACGACTAGTGTGAGATCTAGACCATTGGATCTAGTAGTGAGGTTGTTAGAAGAAGTGTTGTTGGAGGTCTGGAAGGAGAGTTGATTCTTGAATCCAATAATAGGGACTTCGAGGACCGTAGATCCTCCAAGGGGTGTCCTGTGAGATTCCAACCATTGGATCTAGAAAGAATCATTTCCAGGAGGAGGATTTAAAAGCCTTGACATGAAATATGTCGTAACCCTGAAGATCACAATGTCCATCGGATTAGAAGGATGAGGATCATTCGATCTGTCGAAGTATGCGTGGTCGGAATGAGATGTTAAGAGTAGTCAAGGAACCATTAATGGAGACACTTTGATGGGAAGGAACTCTGAGAATGAAGGAGGACCATTGATCGATGTGTGGGTGAGATTAAATATCAGTTGTAGATTTTGTGGGCTCCATTCGTTAGCATGTGTAATGAGAGTTCAAGTGGAGAGTAACAGTCGAGTGGATGGAGTCTTCGACATAATCGTAGCCATTGGAGCCTTGGGTCTGAGGGTCGTTGTATTTTGGAGAATGACCCATAAGTATGTCACCGTCAGAGAAGAAGTCGACCTAGATGAGTGGGAATTCTGATGGGAATGATTCTAGACATCCAAAGATCATTGATCTAAGGGCGAGAAGTAAATCTCACCCGCCGATTGTCAACGTTTAGGAACCTAGTCACCTTAGTAAATCTGTGGAGAAAAGTCTTTGAGAATTAATAAAAGTTAATATAGTTTAAGTTTTGATAAGATAATTCATCACTTAAACAACTGATGAATCCAATAGCATGTCATGAGAAAAGAAAACAAAAGCCAAAATCCCACCATCCTAAGTTATGATTAGGGGGTCGAGTGCATTACACAAAAGTTACCTAAGTGGGTTCTGGCCTAGAGATTGTATACTCATCTCTGTCATGTTTCTCTTAGTAAGTTTCCCACCAATATTTCACATGGGAAATGAATTTAAGGAGCTCGAAGGTGATTTTTTCACCATTGGAAAAAAATTGGATAGAGAAAGAAACCTCTAGCATACTTAACCATTTTTCCAAAGCTCTGACATCTATCTAGCCTTCAAATAAAGGAATATCAAAGTTAAGTTTTACCTTGAATGACATCACACCTCTGAAGTGAATTTTGGTTGAAGGTGCCTCCGTTGATATTGGTAGCCATCAATGGATCTGGGAAAAATTATCCATCATCTTATTCGTCTATTGCACTAGGGATTCCTAGAGAAACAGTTTGAAAGGATCTCTTGCTCGATTGTGCCTCTTTTATTTTTCCATGGGAGGCTGCTTGGGCCAGTGGGAGTGTTTTTCCCCAAGCTCAACTAGTTCAAGACCCAATTCTTGATAGCCTGACCTCATTGGGGACATGCACAAAGAAACAACAAAGAGTAGATTGCTTTGATACCACTAATCCATATTATTTTGAGAACGAAATGAAGGAAGATATATAACAAAGAAACACACAAATATATTTCAAGAAACACATTAATACATTTGAAATCAGATTCTATTAATGAATAGAATACAAAATATTGTAAAATGTAAAGCACACAAACTAGATAAAATGGTGGTAGCTTATCTATGAAGAAAGAGATGTGTCGGTAAAGCTCATTTGCAAGAATATGATTACAAAGAGGTCAAAAAATCCTTTTAACATAAAGAATCAATGAGAAAACCCTAAAAATCCAAAACCCTAACCCCAAAATTTGAAACACCAAAATATTTGTGGGCCTCAATGAGGTTAGTTGATACATCAACTTCCCCAGGGCATAAATTTTGCATATGAATTTTGTTTGGGGCACTCAATAAGCTTTCAGAAAGGTCTATTCAAGAAGTACACATTTTGAATGACCCAATATCTTCCTTCATCTACATAACGGGTGCTATAGTGCCAAAAAAATGTTGTTTAGGGCCTCAAAACTATTGGGTATGTGTTATATTCTTTGCACGAGTAGTAGTGTTTGAGAATATGCGTCGGGCACGCGGGGGGGTTAGAGAGAGGGTGCAGGGGGGCAGAGCCCCCCTCGCGGGGGTTCTGGGGTAGCGCCCCCATTTTTTTTTTCTGCATTGGGATCGCATTTTTGGGACTGCATTATATTTAGGTGGTTTTTCGGCACATGGTTTCTTTGCCGATGGTTTTCTATTTCCGGTTAAGGAATTAGGGTTTTGGACTAATCTAGGTCATTGGGTTAGGGTTTTGGACTAATCTAGGTCATTGGGTTAGGGTTTTGGATGCTGCTGGCTCCTATATGTATTTTGTATTGTAAACATTGTAACACAATGAATGAAGATAGAATATGCCAGTTTTCCCGGTTTGGGTTTCCAGGGGAAAAATATCTGTGTAATGTTTGTATTTTCCATTGTATATTTTCTGTTCTTTTCTGAATATCTGTTTGCAGTAGATATTGTACAAGGTTATAATTTACAAAAACGACCCCAAAAGTGTAGGACCCAACAAACTGTAGAAAAAATTCTAAGATGTGGAACCATTCTGAATTAGTGGAACATCTGGGTGGCCACCGGTATCCACCTGGATCAATTTATCTATTCGAATGTGGAATATTTGTATACACACATGCAGATAGTGAATAATATAGACTTAAAATGGTTGATCCAACATATGGATGGAATGTTCAAGTGTGTAATGCATTGAGAGAGAGCATCTTATGAATGAATAAACACACATGTCATTACATATACAACTCCATGGTTTACTACATTCCCATGCCAAAATTCTATGCGCATTAAGTGATGATAACATGATGAATAATCAAGTGTTGAACAAAAATCAATAACAACATCAATGGGTGGTTTAGGAGTTGAGGAACTTGTCAAGGAAGCAAATATCTTCACCATATTTTACTACACTACACTTTTGGCTACTCTTGTTTTCAACACATCATGTCTCTCCTATATGACATGTGCATGATTTATTAAGAAGAATAAGAAGGATAAGATCAAGCCTAACCCTCTTTCTCCTCACATTGACATCAACTACAAGATTGACATGATGCAACATAATATAAATGAAGTAGGGGATATGTAGAGAAAGAGAATGTCATAATTTAAGCTCATTTTGCATGAGTTTGATAGGGTGAATATTACACTTGGAAACCTAAACGATTAATTTGATGGAAACCTCATGAATAAGAAATTCAATTCATCCTCCAAATTTCAAGTTGAACCCAAGGACTCCATCCATTACATCAAAATTTCCACCACATAGTTGGAAAGTGTTAGATCACACACATCAACCAAAAAATCAATGACCTCTTCATATTACTTATTTCTAGTAAACTTGCACTCAAATATCCTCACTAATCTCTCTTCATGATTATATCAATACATGGAATTACTTGTATAAAAAAGGATTCATAGTACATTATATCCATTTTGTAGTTACTTATACCTCCAATACTCATGCTTAGGTTTCCATTCTCATGTTTGTAAAACAATAGGCACCCAACTGATTTCCCTACCAAATTGACCTTTTTAACAATTTGGAAGAAGACTACATTCATCCCATTCCCCTATGGCTTACTCATACTCATTCTATCCTTTTCTACCAATGTAAATGGATGTAACATATATGTGTATACTTACATATCAAATCAAAATCAAATGATTTGTTTTTATTGGATATATACAAGATATCCTTATGATTTAGATTTTTTTTCTTGAGTTTCAATAGATGTTTAAATTGGTTGTCATTATCGATGATACCCTTTCATTCTCATTCATATTTAACAAAAATATCCAAAAAATTACTTTAAGGTCCCTCATCCTCATTTGCTTGGCTAGCCATTTAGTCCACCATCGTGTTTCTCATCCTTCGAGTGTGTGAGAATATTACAATCATTCCCTTCAATTCCTATAGTATCCATTCCATTCTTCCTTTGATAAACCAATGAGGACTATTAGCCATTTTGTTCAAGATATGGATATTTGAGTGCACTCACACTTCTATTTATTCAAAGGCCTGATATTTTTATAGGACTAGTCCTTCTCTATTGCATTTGATTTGATATGTTCTCCTTTTTTAGTAGGCCACGGTGATAAAAATATTGGGTCTAAAAAACCATGTGATGATATTAGGTGGAGAAATAGAACAAACCAAAGGTTCACTTTTAGCTAGGATGGATCAAATCCAAATAATTTCTCTTTCCTATTGTTTCGAATATTCATAGTACTTCCCACTTCTATGGTTCAAGAATAGGTTTGATTTACCACACATAACATACTGTGGAGAATCCTAGTTGATCAAGATCTTTGCTCCAATCTTTAACAAAGGGATAGATAAAACCGTGATTTTTAATTGAATGAAAGAGGACTTTGTTCAACTCTAATGAAATGCGTTGCATTTAGATGAAGATAAAAAACACATGTTTGATCGATACTTTGATTGGACTATGTATTTCTTGAAAAATATGATATTTAAGAGAATTCTTGATTTTTTCAAAGAGCTAGTTATAAAAATGAACAAAAAATCAATGTGATACAATATATAAAAGGGTAGTTGTGAGAAACAAGTTCTTGGCATGTCTCAATACAAATGTAACATTTAAAGTTATTGTTGATATTTATGAATGACTTCTATCAAGCACTTCATTATAGATTCAATTTCAAACAATTCACAATAATTGTATCAAACACTAAAATTCAATACCATTTTTTTCTCCAATTGTTGTTTCAACGAATTTAAATTTAAAAAATTGAAAATACTATGTCTACTTACATCTTATAAATTTTGTTTTTATTTACTTAGTTTACTGTAAATTTTGAATCAATTTTTTAATTTGTCTTTGATAATAATACATTAGAATATAACTTTCAAGGACATGAAGAACCATGCTAAGACACATATAATCCATACTAAAATATTTAATAACTAATGCAAATTAAGTTGATTAATATAATTACTTATATTGAAATATTAATCACTCATACGAATCATGCATGGTTAATATAATTACTCTATATAGAAAAAAATCACCTTAGGGCACTACTACATATTGAAAAAAATGCGACGACTACTTGCGACGAAAGTAACCTTTCGTTGCAAAATTGAAGATAAAGAGTTGTTTTTATTTTATTTTATAAATTCAACCCGTGTTCATCTCTCTTTCGACAAAACCTTTGGTTATCACCACAAGAGTGACGAAACCAGACCTACGTCACAAGAGCGATGAACGTGAATATAATGAAATCCCGTCTCTCTTATGATGACCTTTGGCTATTGTCGCAAGAGAGATGATTTCAATGATGACCGTTACATTGTTTGACAAAGTCAACATTGACTGTTACACTTTTCGACAAAGTCAACATCGACTTTGTCAACTTTCGTATCTCTTGTTTCGAAAAACAAATCTATAAATATTTTGCAAGTTAGAGATGCTGGCACAATATAATTGCTATAACAATGACGGTTCAGAAAGGGTATTTTTGTGTGGAATAATGTGGCAAAATATTAGAGATGGGAAAAAAGTAAAGTGGGTGAAAAGGGTGATGGTAGATGTTATTTCCCTTGCAAAAAATGTTGCCTTACACGTCCCATAATAATTTTAATAGCAACAACTAAAAAACATTGTAGGAAATATGGGCACATTGATGGGGGATCAAATGAATATCGTCCCCTGGTAATTAGCTATATATTCATTATATGTTTTTATATTGTCAATTTTATATAAAATTATATATATGTATATATATTGTTTGAATATTTGTTATAGTACACACTAATTTTGCATGATTTTTGTAATTATAAAGTTAGAGTTGCCCTTAACGTTTTGCAGAATATTGCACTAAGTAGTACTAGTAGAAATGATGTTGTACAAGCTGAGGAACATGATCAAGCAAATGAGGATCTCATGGAAGACAATGATGGGAAAAATCAAGTTAATGATCCCATGGAAGAAGATGATGGGACAAATCAAATGATCCAATATTTGTTTTCTCATTCGGATAAGGATGGGGACAATGATGGTATTTATGATGAACCTCTATTAGAAAATGAAAATAAAATACTTTATGAAGGCTCAAGAGAAAATCTTCTCTCCGCTACATTGCTGCTAGTGAACTTAAAGGTTATGAATAATTTGTTTAACACTTGTATGACACAGATCCTAAGGTATGTAATATGTTTCATCTCATGTTATACATAAATGTTGACTTTTTTCTATTTGTTTTTAGTGTTAATTAATGTGTAAAATAAGAATGCAATTTTTACAATTAATATTCTTTACTTTATCTAGTTATTTGTTATGTTGTAGATTGTTAGGTGAATTTTTGTTACCATCGTCAAATATTTTACCTCACACATATCGAGATTTGCATGCCATTATGAAAGATATTGGAATGGATTATCAAACTATATATGCATGTCCTAATGATCATATTATATATTATGGACAACATTCTTCGAAAACAAAATTCCCACAATGTCTTATCAGTAGATATCAAACCGATCAAGTAACAAAAAGGGTGCCTCGAAAGGTTCTTCGTCATATTACCATAATTCCACGTTTGCAACGATTGTTTAGGTGTGAAATCATATCACAATTTATGGATTACCACGCATGTAACAGAAGTGGAGATGGTGTTCTTCGAATGCCTACCGATGGTTATGCATTTAGAGAAATTGAGTAAAAATGGGCATATTTCAAAGATGAACCTCGTAATGTTAGGATTTCATTAGCAACTGGCGGTGTTAATCCATTCATATAGCTTATGTCTATTTACTTAGTGTGGCCTATTTTTGTTATCAATAATAACATTCCTCCTTAAATGTTAATAAAGAGGGAGCACATAATGTTGACAATGATTGTTCCAGGTATTTGTTTATATTAATTTTTTGAATGTAACATTTTCATTTGTTTCATTTTTTGCATAATATCTTTTGTTTATTTATTTACTTATATATACATATCATGGTTATAGTAATTATGTGTAATTTCAAACAATTAGGTACGTACCAGGTTAAAGATATGAATGTATATATCGAGCCTCTTATTGACGAGCTACTCAAGTTATGGGATGGCATCACTATGTATGACATCTGTAAACCAATCGGGGAGAAGAAATTTAAATTCTGTGGAATACTTTTATGGACAATTCATGATGCCCCAGGACTAACATTTTTGTGGTATTTAGCATTCTATTTCTCTTTAATACCATACAATTTTTTAAAGATATCATGCTGGATGTTTAATTTTTAAATAATCTCATCGTATAATTGACATTAATCCATCTGTTGCAGGTCTTCAAACAAATGGTAAATTTGCATGTCCAATTTGTGGTCCTAATATGAAGTATCATCATTCAAAAAGTTTAGGAAAGGTGGTGTTTGATGAGTATAGGCACCTCCTCCCTAAGAACCATAGGTATCATACTACTGAAAAACATCTTTTCAATGGGAAAGAAGAGACTAGTTTAAAACCACAAAGAATGACACCTCACCTATGGAGGCTGGAATATAATAGAAATCATCAAGGTATGTAATTTCTTTATGTATCGTATATCATGTAATGTTTTTAATGTTTATTTTAATCATTGAATTTATTTTACTGTATTTGATAATTATTTTTGTGATTTCTTTTACGCTTCATGAAGGTCGCCATCATGAAGGTATTAATAATGGGCTTCCACGAGGAATGAAATGTTATCCCACTCAATTCATGAGGTTTCCCTACTATGAGGAGCTAAAAACAACTCATTTGTTTGATACAATGCATACCAGGAAGAATGTGACATAAACATTATGGCGAATCATATATGGTAGGAGGGATAAATAAAAAATTGTCAAAATTTGTAATGACATTCAGGAAGCCAATAATGCAATACGAAGTGTGATCCAATCAAATAGAGATGGACTAGACCGAAATAACCTTCCATGATTATTAATATAGCAACAAAGCAATGATATAAAAGAGGTCATTCAAAGAATTAAATTTCCCACAGGTTTTGCTTCAAACATAAATAATATCTTAACGAAGAAACACGAATTTGGTGGTGTAAAAACACATGATTGGAATACCTTAATTAAGGTAATAATTTTGGTATACATATTTATATATATTGGCCTTATACATATTTTAAATTTTTTTATTTTTTTTGTCTACTTTGGTTGAAACAAATAATGATTCATTTTTTTTTTTTACAGTATGTTCTACTGCTATATCTCCCAAACGAATTTGAAAAAAATGTCAAACAAGTTATATATGATCTTGGAAAATACATGAGGTAATTAGTTGTGATTTATATGCAAAATATTCTTTCAATTTGTTGTTGTAATTAATGACATGTGTTTTACTTGTAATGCAATATATTATATTATGTTATGTTGAAATATGTTATTTCCTTGTGTCATGATCTCATGTAGAGGTTGTCATTGAAATAAATCCATGAAGATGATATAAAGTATTGGAAGAGAGAAATTCCTTGACTAATGTGTGAAATGAAAAAATATATACCTCCAACATTTTTCAATGCACAAGAACACTACCTCGTTCACCAAGTTGAGGAGATTGAAATTTGTGGACCTGTACACACAAGGTCAATGTGGATGGTGGAGAGGCACTTGAAATCATTGAAGGATTTGGTTAGACAAAGAGCACGTCCTGAGGGTTATATGGTGGAGAGATATATGGTATATCAATCCATGGTTTATATTAGTGAGTATCTTCCTGAATTAGTAGCGCCAACTTAGCATGCAATGGATCACATTTAGGATGTGAACTCCATCAAAAAAATTGAAGATCAGGAGCACCTGTTGGGGATTCAAGGTAGAATGAAAAAAATGAGAGGTAATATATTAATAATAATGGAGATTTATATAATTAATACACATAATTTTTTGTTTTTTGTGTATATGATCATACTCATTAATATATTAATATATGTTATTTTATAAATTACTAATATTTACCATGGACGTTATAACTTATATTTAATATTAGTGAATTATGATTTTTTGATTCAGTTGCTCAAGATTGGGATGGACTAAATTTATACATTGCAAACAATGTTGACTGGATGAATGTATGGATTGAAAGATGTAAACAACATCATGGCAGTAGGTTATCATGACAATGAATATTTGAATTGGTTAGAGAAGCTCATCGTAATGAAGATTCCAATGTTACGCAAAGGGAAATTGATTTAGCATATGGTTTGAAAGATGGACATGCAAGCAAACCCACCCATTTTATTCAGTTATTTTATATTATATTAATGTGACTACATGTGTACTGTCTTTTTCAGATACTTTCCAAGTGATATAACTTATATGTTAATTTATTAATTGATAATGCATCTTTTACATATCTGGCATATTGCAGTTGAAACATGACAAGGCTATGTGGTGCAATGGTCGTAAATTTCACATCAAATAGTTGGATGAAACCATGAAAACTTTTGATAGTGGGATAACTTTAGTATTCCAGGTCACTAATGTTTCCTCTAGGAGTGACAGACATCCCTGAGAATCTGAAAATAGATACTATGGGTATTTGAATGATATACTTGAGTGTGACTTTAATTCCTTCAAATTAGTTCTGTTCGATGTAAAATGGTATAGGTTACGAATGCATGAACTCGATGAGGAAAGAACTGTTATTCAGTATGCCAATGCATTTCTGATGATTAAAACAACGACATTTGAAAGAGGAAATGATCTTTATGTTTTTCCAAGCTAATGTGAACAAGTATTTTACTCAAATGTTCCAGGTGAGAGGGATTGGTCATTCGTTGTTAGATATGATCCAAGAGGAAGGCCAGTTAAGTATACTCATGTAGAGGAAGAAGATGATATTGAAGAAGAAGATGATTCACCAGATCAGATAGAGCCGGATGATCATGCAGGGTCGACAGACGAAGAAGACAAAGAAGATCATGATCCAGGCATAGGAGATAATGCAGTTCTTGATGATGATGTCAATGAAAATATGCTAAAAAATGACATTGATGACGATGATGATATCGTCAATCCTTTCAACACCATTTATGAACCAGATTGATCCAGATTATTTTCAGCACAAAATGAGAGTGGAGATATAACACATAAATATACAGAGATATTGAAAGAGCGATAGTAATATAACAACGATATATCAGAAATATAACAAGAGGAAAACATATACAATAATACACAATTTCTATTAATGTGTGAAATGTACAGAGAATGTAAAAATATAGAGTGAAATACTCGCTAGAATGGTGGTAGCTTATCTCTGAGAAGAGATGTGATAACTACTCTCATTCTCAAGAATATGATTCTTACAATGAGGCTCCAAAGGCATTTTTAACATAAGTAAAATCCAAAACCCTAACCCTGGGAGATGAAAATCCAAAAGGTTTGCAGGCCCCGATGGGGGTAGTTGATACGTCAACTTCTCGGGGGTGTAAATTTTGCATACAATCTCTGTTTGGGGTGCTCGATACACCGTTGGAAAGGCCTAACTGAGAATAATGATTTTTGACTAGAATAGGTGAGTGGTTATGGTAGTCACATGGGCACCAAATCCACAAAAAACGTCATTTAGGGCCTCAAAACATCCCCAGAAGTTTGGAACCCGAAAAACTGCCAAACAAATCCCAAGATGGGAAACTATTTTTCGAGCCTGTGGAATAGGTGGGTGGCCACCGATATCCACCTGAATCAATCCTCCCTCCTTAGGAAGTAATGGTATCCATTGTGTTGAGTTCCTAGGGGAGAGGGAAAAGTGATTGCTAAATCTAAATCTTGGTAAGTTGCTTTCCTTGCTGGAGACGTCGCGTTGCTTGGTTTGTGGAAGGCTATCAAAAATTTGTTGTTGGCAAGGCTGAGTCTGTTCAAGAAGTTGAGCTACATGAGAGGACTATTTAAAGAAGGGATCTTTGCGCTTTGTTGCAACCTTTTTGACCTGCTTCTGTTGGATAGAAGGTGCTCAGGGCGAGGATGTAGTGGTTGTAGTGTCCTTCTATTCACATTTTGAAAAGATTGTGAAGAAGCTGAATTTTGTAGTATGATATACTACCTTGCGACACTATTTAGGTGGAACATTAGTCAGAACTACCTCTGCTATTCTATAGAGATGACCCCCCAGAGAAACAATGACACTGCGGGGTTGAGAATCATAAACAACATGATGTTTCCACATATATGGCTAGCCCAAGAGAACATCACAGACATCCAATGGGGAAAAACCACATAATACCTCATCCTTGAAGGGTTGGATGTTGTATGACAATCAACACTGCTGGCTGACACGAACATCTCGTCACTGGCGAAGCCACCCAATTTTGTATAGCTGCGGGTGTGGTGTTTTCGACAATCCCAACTGTTTGACGACCTCTGCTGAGATGAGGTTCTTTTGGATTCCTCTATCAACAATAAAATGCAGGAGGTTTTCCTTCACCCACATCTATGAATGAAAAAGACACCCCCCCTCTTTAGGATCTATTGGTTCTTCTATTTGAATTGTCGTGTCTGTGACAATAGTAGTGGGGTCTGCATCAATGATCTGTCTTTTATCTGTATTTTTAGAATCAGATTCTGAATCAGGGTTCAAATCCTTGTATTTGATATCGACCACCAATGACTATTTTGAGTGACATTCATTGGTGTTGTGCAAGGTGATTTTGTGGAAATCACACCATTTTCTAGTGTCCTTCGTCTTCATGTGACCCTTCTTTTCCTATGGCTTAAACTGGTTTTCAAGAAGCTGTTTGTTAGGGCCATCTTTCTCAAACTTTGGTTTTTGCAGATTTGCAGATCTGAACTCCCATTTGTTTTGGTGCTTAAATTTCTACTTTATTTTAACAACATATCGATATGCAACACCGAGTGATGATATATCTATAAAATCCATTTCAGTTTGGATGTATTTGTGTAGAGCCTTGTGTTATTTCAGAAGAAAATGTCATTCAGAGTCTTTGATACCTAGCTTGGTGCGCAAGGTATGGAAGGTATTGGTGAACTATGGAACTACTTGGCCCCTTTCTTGCAGCAATGTGGTCCATCTCATGTACTGGTCCTCATAGTTGGCAACAAGGTAATACTACTCCTTGACCGCATCCACAAAAAAATCCCAAGTGGGATCGAATCCATATATTCCAGACTCCTCTGTGGAAATTTTCTTGCAGTAAGTTTCCCACCAATGTTTGACATGGGGGAGAGCCTTAAGGAGTGCAAAGGTGATCTTTTCCGTGTCATAAAAATGGTGAACAGAGAAATAACCTTCTAGTAGATTTAACCATTTGTCTAGGGCATCTGCATCTATCTAACCTTCAAATACAGGAATATCAAAATTAACCTGTACCTTGAAAGGAGAGGTGCCTACAAATTGGCCTCTTGATGAAGACATGCCTGTTGCTATCAACAGGCTTTGAAGGATGTGGGAAAAATTCTCCATCATTTCGTCCGGCCTCTGTTGCGTGAGAGCTTGCTCAAGCAACAAATTAATAGAATCTTTTTCTTTGTCGTTTTTATTTTCTTCCACCATGGAGGGTTTATTTGGCGTGCAAGAGATATTGTCTCCAAGAGATACAATCTCGAGACCCAACTTTCTATACTCACACCTCGTTGGGGACATGCACCGAAAAATGATCAAGAGCAGCCTGCTCTGATACCACTGATCCAGATTATTTTCGGCATGAAATGAGAGCGGAGATATAACAATAAATATACAAATATATTGAAAGAATGGTAGTAATATAACAGAGATATATAGGAAATATAACCAGAGGAAAACATATATAGTAATACACAATTTCTATTAATGTGTGAATTGTACAAAGACTGTAAAAATACAGAGTGAAAGACTCGCTAGAATGGTGGCAACTTATCTCTGAGAAGAGATGTGATGGCTACTCTCATTCGCAAAAAGATGATTCTTACAATGAGGCTCCAAAGGAATTTTTAACATAAGTAAAATCCAAAACCCTAACCTTGGAAGATGAAAATCCAAAAGGTTTGTGGGCTCCGATGGGGGTAGTTGATACGTCAAATTCCCGGGGGCGTAACTTTTGCATACGATCTCTGTTTGGGGTGCTCGATACACCGTAGGAAAGGCCCAAATGAGAAGAATGATTTCCGACTAGCCCAAGTAATTTCCTTTGGCAATCACGTGGGCCCCAAATCCCCCAAAAAATGTCATTTAGGGCCTCAAAACGGCCCCAAAAGTTTGGAACCCGAAAAACTGCCAAGATGGAAAACTGTTTTTCAAGCTCATGGAATAGGTGGGTGGCCACCGATATCCACTTGAATCATGGATGATGATACAGATGTCGAGTTTGATGAAGAATAAGATACAAAATAAGGATGATACAAATTTTGAGTTGGATTAGGTACATGACTATATATTTTAATTTGTATGAATTATTCTCTTAAAATTATTTACTTATGTCATGGGTTAATTACATGTTTTTATGTTTTATGCAATGTTTTTATATCCTAAGTTACATGTTGTTTAATTATTATGTGAAACTTGAAAATAGTCACCAATATAATAGAGTACATGGTAAACTAAAAATATCATTTACAAACACATAATTTCATTTACCTTCATTAATTTTTGTTTTTTTAGTTTCTATATTGCATGAATATTACAACTAGGTTGATTTCGATTATTTTCTATTTTATAGATTGGGTATTGGGGAATTGAGAGTGATGTGAAGGGGAGGGGAGGGGCCATATGAGATTCCACCTTCACGTGGTTGTACTTGTTCAATAGAGGATAAATTATTCTTGAAACCAAGAGAAGATCATTCATTTTTATAACATCATGATCGTAGATGTCATCATTATTGTCATAGTATTGCATCAACAAAGTTTTGATGAACATGTTAGTCATTTCTATAGAATCCTCATTGAAATTGTTTGAAAAAATGGGAATTTGGCCCATGAGTTATGAAGAATGTATGTATGTCATAGTTGTGATGAAAAATGAGACTTTTTCATTCACATGGGCAACAATGACCTGTGAATGGGGCCAACTTTGAAATTTTTTCAAACTGTTTCTGTATGCACTAAAATTTGACATGGATAGACTATTCACATGCCTTAATGATATAAAAGGGTTTCTGGACTCAAATTTGACTCCACACTCACTTTGTTCCATCATCAATTCACCATGTAAACCATAAACCCTAAATTTTTTTCAAATTAGTAGACAAATTAGTTGACACAAGTTTTAAGTTTTCATCGACCTTTTCTTCAATTTTCTTTCAGGTTCTACATTGTATAAAATACATTAATGTATGTGTGTCATAGTTGTGATGAAAAATCCCTCTTTTTTCATTCATTGTTTAATAAACACAATAAAAATATGTCCTTGCAATACTAGATGCAGGAACGTGTGTACTATCGAACAAATTTTAAAAGGAATAATGAAAAGACATTGGACTAGGAATAGACATGGGAAACACTGACCTGCGAATGGGGCCAACTTTGAAATTTTTTTAAACTATTTATGTATGCACTGATATTTGACATGGATACACTATTCACATGCGTTAACAATATGGGAGGGTTTTTGGACTCAAATTTGACTCACACACTCACTTGTTTCCATCATAAATTCATCATGTAAACCATAAACCCTACATTTCTTTCAAATTAGTACACAAATTGGTTGACACAAGTTTTAAGTTTGCATCAACGTTTCTTGATTTTTCTTCTAGGTTCTACATTGTATATTATTATACATTAATGTATGTGTGTCATAGTTGTGATGAAAAATACCTCTTTTTTCGTTCATTGTTTAATAAAAATAATAAAAATATGTCCTTGGAGTACTAGATGTGGGAACGTGTGTACTTTCAAATGAATTTTAAAAGGAACAACGAAACGACATTGTACTAGGACTAGAGATGGGAAACAATGACCTCCAAATGGGGCCAACGATGAAATTTTTTCAAATTATTTCTGTATGCACTGAAATTTGACATGGATAGAATATTCACATGCCTTAATGATATGGGAGGGTTTATGGACTCAAATTTGTATCACACACCCACTTGTTTCCATCATCAATTGATCATGTAAACCATAATCCCTATATTTCTTTCAAATTAGTACACAAATTGGTTGACACAAGTTTTATTTTTTTATCAACCTTTCTTCATTTTTCTTTTAGGTTCTACATTATATATTATTATACATTAATGTATGTGTGTCATAGTTGTGATGAAAAATTTCTCTTTTTACTTTCATTGTTTAATCAACACAATAAAAATATGTCCTTGCAGTAGTAGATGTGGGAATGTGTGTATTGTCGAACAAATTTTAAAAGGAACAATGAAAAGACATTGCACTAGGACTAGATATGGGCAACAGTGACTTGCGAATAGGGCCAACGTTAAAATTTTTTCAAATTGTTTTTGTATGCACTGAAATTTGACATGGATACACTATTCACATGCCTTAACGATATGGGAGGGTTTTTGGCCTCAAATTTGATTCACACACCCACTTGTTTCCATCATCAATTCATCATGTAAACCATAAAACCTATATTTCTTTCAAATTAGTATAGAAATTGGTTGACACAAGTTTTAAGTTTGCATCAACCTTTCTTCATTTTTCTTTCAGGTTCTACATTGTATATTATTATACATTAACGTATGTGTGTCATAGTTGTGATGAAAAATACCTCTTTTTTCATTCATTTTTTAATCAACACAATAAAATATGTCCTTGCAGTACTAGATGTGGGAACGTGTGTACTTCCAAAGGAATTTTAAAAGGAACAACGAAAAGACATTGTATTAGGACTAGACATCGACAACAATGACCTGCGAATGGGGAAAATGTTGAAAGTTTTTGAAACTGTTTTTGTATGCACTGAATTTTGAAATGGATACACTACTCGGATGCCTTAATGATATTGGAGGGTTTCTGGATTGAAATTTGACTCACACACCCACTTGTTTCCATCATCAATTCATCATGTAAACCATAAAAACTATATTTGTTTCAAATTAGTTCACAAATTGGTTGACACAAGTTTTATGTTTGCATCATCCTTTCTTCATTTTTCTTCCAGGATCTACATTGAATATTATTATACATTAATGTATGCATGTCATAGTTGTGATGAAAATCCCTCTTTTTTCATTCATTTTTTAATCAACACAACAAAACTATGTCCTTGCAGTACTAGATGTCGGAACATGTGTACTGTCGAACAAATTTTAAAAGGAACAATGAAAAGATATTGTATTAGGACTAGACATGGGCAACAATGACCTGTGACTGAGGCCAACATTGAAATGTTTTCAAATTGTTGCTTTATGCAATGAAATTTGACATGGATAGACTATTCACATGCCTTAATGATATGGGAGGGTTTCTAGACTCAAATTTGACTCAAACACCCACTTGTTTCCATCATAAATTCATCATGTAAACCATAAACCCTATATTTCTTTAAAATTAGTATACAAATTGGTTGACACGAGTTTTAAGTTCGCATCATCCTTTTTTTTTTTTCTTTCAAGTTCTTCTTTTTATATTATAATACATAAATGTATGTGTGTCATAGTTGTGATGAAAAATCCCTCTTTTTTTGTTCATTGTATAATCAACACAATACAATATGTCCTTGCAGTACTAGAAGCAAGAATGTGTGTATTTTTGAACGAATTTTAAAAGGAACACCGAAAATACATTGTATTAGGACTAGACATGGGAAACAATGACCTACGAATGGGGCCAACGTTGAAATGTTTTCAAACTGTTTCTGTATGCATTGAAATTTCACATGGATAGATTATTCACATGCCTTAACAATATTAGAGGGTTTATGGAGTCAAATTTGACTCACACACCTAGTTGTTTCCATAATCAATTCATCATGTATACCATAAACCCTATATTTCTCTCAAATGAGTACACAAATTGGTTGACACAAGTTTTAAGTTTGCATCAAAATTTCTTCATTTTTCTTTCAGGTTCTACATTGTATATTATTATACATTAATGTATGTGTGTCATAATTGTGATGAAAAATCCCTCTTTTTTTGTTCATTTTTTAATCAACACAACAAAAATATGTCCTTACAGTACTAAAAGTATGAACGTGTGTACTATCGAACGAATTTTAAAAGGAACAATGAAAATACATTGTACTAGTACTAGACATGGGCAATAATGACTTGCGAATGGGGTCAATGTTGAAACATTTTCAAACTTTTTTTGTATGCATTGAAATTTGACATGGATAGACTATTCACATGCCTTAACGATATGGGAGAGTTTTTGGACTCAAATTTGACTCTCATACCCACTTGTTTCCATCATAAATTCATCATGTAAACAATAAAACCTATATTTCTTTCAAATTAGTACACAAATTGGTTGACACAAGTTTTAAGTTTGCATCAACCTTTCTTCATTTTTCTTTCATGTTCTACATTGTATATTATTATACATTAATGTATTTGTGTCATAGTTGTGATGAAAAATCCCTCTTTTTTCGTTCATTGTTTAATCAACATAATAAAAATATGTCCTTACAATACTAGATGCAGGAACATGTGTATTGTCAAACGAATTTTAAAAGTAACAATGAAAAGACATTGTACTAGGACTAGACATGGGAAACAATGACCTGCGAATGGGGCCAACGTTGAAATTTTTTCAAACAGTTTCTGTATGCATTGAAATTTTACATGGATAGACTATTCACATCCCTTAACAATATGAGAGGGTTTTTGGGCTCAAATTTGACTCACACACCCACTTGTTTCCATCATCAATTCATCATGTAAACCATAAACCCTATATTTATTTCAAATTAGTACACAAATTGATTGACACAAGTTTTAAGTTTGCATCAACCTTTCTTCATTTTTCTTTCAGGTTCTACAATTTATATTATTATACAATAATGTATGTGTCATAGTTGTGATGAAAAATCCCTCTTTTTTCATTCATTGTTTAATCAACACAAAAAATATATTTTCTTGCAGTTCTAGATGTGGGAACATGTGTACTGTCGAAGGAATTTTAAAAGGAACAACGAAAAGACATTGTACTAGGACTAGACATGGGCAACAATGACTTGCAAATGGGGTGAACGTTGAAATTTTTTCAAATGGTTTCTGTATGCACTGAAATTTGACATGGATACACTATTCACATGCCTTAACGATATGGGAGGGTTTCTAGACTCAAATTTGACTCACACACCCACTTGTTTCCATCATCAATTCATCATGTAAACCATAAACCCTAAATTTCTTTCAAATTAGTGCACAAATTGGTTGAAACAAGTTTTAAGTTTTCATCAACCTTTCTTCATTTTTCTTTCAGGTTATACATTGTATATTATTATACATTAATGTATGTGTGTCATAGTTGTGATGAAAAATCCCTCTTTTTTCGTTCATTTTTTAATCAACACAACAAAAAATATGTCCTTGCAGTACTAGATGCGGGAACATGGGTACTGGCGAACGAATTTTAAAATGAACAACGAAAATACATTGTACTAGGACTAGACATGGGTGACAGTGGCCTACGAATGGGGAAAACATTGAAGTTCTTTCAAAATGTTTCTGTATGCCCTGAAATTTGACATGGATAGACTATTTACATGCCTTAATGATATAGGAGGGTTTATGGAATCAAATATGACTTACACACCCACTTGTTTCCATAATCGATTCATCATGTAAACCATAAAAACTATATTTCTTTCAAATTAGTACACAAATTGGTTGATACAATTTTTATGTTTGCATCATCCTTTCTTCATTTTTCTTTCAGGATCTACATTGTATATTATTATACATTAATGTATGTGTGTCATATTTGTGATGAAAAATCCATATTTTTTTGTTCATTTTTTAATCAACACAATAAAAATACGTCCTTGTAGTACTAGATGTTGGAACATGTGTATTGTCGAACGAATTTTAAAAGTAACAACGAAAATACATTGCATTAGGACTAGACATGGGCAACAATGACCTGTGAATGGGGCCAATGTTTTTTAAATTTTTTCAAACTATTTATGTATGCAATGAAATTTGACATGGATATACTATTCACATGCCTTAACGATATGGGAGGGTTTCTTGACTCAAATTTGACTCAGACACCCACTTGTTTCCATCATCAATTCATCATGTAAACCATAAACCCTATATTTCTTTCAAATTAGTACACAAATTGGTTGACACAAGTTTTAAGTTCGCATCATCCTTTCTTTGTTTTTCTTTCAGGTTCTTCTTTGTATATTATTATACATTAATGTATGTGTGTCATAGTTTTGATGAAAAATCCCTCTTTTTTCCTTCATTGTAAAATCAACACAATAAAAATATGTCCTTGCAGTACTAGATGCGGGAATGTGTGTACTGTCAAACAGATTTTAAAAGGAACACTAAAAACACATTGTATTAGGACTATATATGGGAAGCAGTGACCTACGAATGGGGCCAATGTTGAAATTTTTTCAAATTGTTTCTGTATGCACTGAAATTTAACATGGATAGACTACTCACTTGCCTTAACAATATTGGAGGGTTTCTGGACTCAAATTTGACTCACACACCCAGTTGTTTCCATCATCAATTTATCATGTAAACCATAAACCCTATATTTCTTTCAAATGAGTACACAAATTGGTTGACACAAGTTTTAAGTTTTCATCAACCTTTCTTCATTTTTCTTTCAGGTTCTACATTGTATATTATTATACATTAATGTATGTGTGTCTTAGTTGTGATGAAAAATCCCTCCTTTTTCGTTCATTGTTTAATCAACACAATAAAATTATGTCCTTGCAGTACTAGATGCAGGAACATGTGTACTATCGAAGGAATTTTAAAAGGAACAACGAAAATACATTGTACTAGTACTAGACATGGGCAACAGTGACTTGCGAATGGGGCCAACGTTGAAATTTTTCAAACTATTTTGGTATGCAATGAAATTTCACATGGATAGACTATTCACATGTCTTAACGATATGGGAGGGTTCTTGGACTCAAATTTGATTTACACACCCACTTGTTTCCATCATCAATTCATCATGTAAACCATAATCCCTACATTTCTTTCAAATTAGTACACAAATTGGTTGACACAAGTTTTAAGTTTGCATCAGCCTTTCTTCATTTTTCTTTCATGTTCTACATTGTATATTATTATACATTAATGTATGTGTGTCATAGTTGTGATGAAAAATCCCTCTTTTTTCGTTCATTGTTTAATAAACACAATAAAAATATGTCCTTGCAGTACTAGATGTGGGAATGTGTGTACTGTCAAATGAATTTTAAAAGGAACAACGAAAAGACATTGTACTAGGACTAGACATGGGAAACAATGACCTGCAAATGGGGCCAATGTTGAAATTTTTTCAAATTATTTCTGTATGCACTGAAATTTGACATGGATAGACTATTCACATGCCTTAAAAATATGGGAGGGTTTTTGGGCTCAAATTTGACTCACACACCCACTTTTTTCCATCATCAATTCATCATGTAAACCATAAACCCTATATTTATTTCAAATTAGTACACAAATTGATTGACACAAGTTTTAATTTTGCATCATCCTTTCTTCATTTTTCTTTCAGGTTGTACATTTTATATTATTATACATTAATGTATGTGTGTCATAGTTGTGATGAAAAATCCCTCTTTTTTCGTTCATTGTTTAATCAACACAATAAAAATATTTCCTTGTAGTACTAGATGTGGGAACATGTGTATTGCGAACGAATTTTAAAAGGAACAACGAAAAGACATTGTACTAGGACTAGACATGGGTTGAAATTACCTGCAAATGGGGCGAACGTTGAAATTTTTTCAAACAGTTTCTGTATGCACTGAAATTTGACATGGATAGACTATTCACATGCCTTAACGATATGGGAGGGTTTCTGGACTCAAATTTCACTCACACACCCACTTGTTTCCATCATCAATTCATCATGTAAACCATAAACCCTATATTTCTTTCAAATTAGTACACAAATTAGTTGACACAAGTTTTAAGTTTGCCTCAGCCTTTCTTCATTTTTCTTTCAGGTTATACATTGTATATTATTATACATTAATGTATGTGTGTCATAGTTGTGATGAAAAATCCCTCTTTTTTCGTTCATTGTTTAATCAACACAATAAAAATATGTCATTGTAGTATTAGATGCGAGAACATGTGTACTGGAGAATGAATTTTAAAAGGAACAATGAAAATACATTGTACTAGGACTAGACATGGGCAACAGTGACCTCCGAATGGGGCCAATGCTGAAGTTTTTTCAAATTGTTTCTGTATGCACTGAAATTTGACATGGATAGACTATTCACATGCCTTAACGATATGGGAGGGTTTCTGGACTCAAATTTGACTCACACACCCACTTGTTTCCATGATCAATTCATCATGTAAACCATAAATCTTGTATTTCTTTTGAATTAGTACACAAATTGGCTTACACAAGTTTTAAGTTTGCATCAACCTTTCTTCATTTTTCTTTTAGGTTCTACATTGTATATTATTCTACATTAATGTATGTGTGTCATAGTTGTGATGAAAAATCCCTCTTTTTTCATTCATTTTTTAATCAACACAATAAAAATATGTCCTTGAATTACTAGATGTGGGAACATGTCTACTGTCGAATGAATTATAAAAGAAACATTGAAAAGACATTGTACTAGGACTAGACATGGGCAACAATGACCTGCGAATGGGGCCAACGTTGAAAGTTTTTCAAATTGTTTCTGTATGCACTGAAATTTGACATGGATAGACTATTCACATGCCTTAACGATATGGGAGGGTTTCTAGACTCAATTTTTAAAGGAACAACAATAGATGCACCTATATTTCCCAATGTTTACTCCCCTTGTGAGGGATCATGTAGGATGTCATTTGATGGATCTTGTTTGAAATGTGGAACCATAGAAGTAGTTTTCGAGATTCCTTCTAGAGAAATTCATTCTCAGTCCTTCAAATTTAAATTGTAATGCATAGACAAATTTTTATAATATGAGGTAGTAATTTAAGGACTATTTCTATCCCAAAAAATGGATGTTCGAGACCTCATTGTAATGGGAGATTCATTGCTAGTTTTCAACTAGGTTAAGAAAAGATGTATCATTAAAACAAATTGATTAAAGGCATGTGTGAAGATGGTATGGGACTTGATAAAGGGTTTCAAATATTTTAAAATAAAGTTTATTCTAAGAGTGGAGAATCAAAAGGAAGAATCTTTAGTAGTTTCAATGTCTCTTTTTAACCCCCATATATCCCTTGCCAAGAACCTCTTTCTGTGTTGAACCCATTTTCCACCCATTGGTGTCATATAATGTCCAAGGTTTTGGAAAATATTTTAAAATTATGAACACATTGAAAAATTATTGGATGTGGCTGACGAAGTTGAGAAAGAAATCCCAAAAAACACTATCCTTGAACCTCAATATGAATATTCAAGGAAGGACCAATATGATGAGCTTGTAATCCTAAAGTTGCAAGAAAACATTCTATCTAAAGGTGTAATCTCATTGGATTCTTTATTCAATAAATATGACTAAACTTGAAAGGTACAACTAAGACAATATCAATCACTCTGGAAAGTCCATGAAACAAAAAAGGTCAACATTGACATAGAGGACAAACCCAATTTCTTGAGTGTAGGGAGCAATTGTACCAACCAATTAGATGTGGTTGATTTTGTTAATATTTTCGAGGAATTTGAATATATTTTTTCATGGACATATGGTGACCTAAAGGAATATAATAGGACCATTATACATAACACCATAAAATTGAAAGAAGAACACCTATTAGATGGAAATTGAGGGTGATAAATCCAAAATTAAAGCTCGTCATTAAAATTGAGTTGTAGAATTTAATGGACATAGGGATTATAGTACCAATTAGATATTCAAAATGGGTGGCCAATCTTGTAGGCCAGGTTTGGAAGAAGAATGGGAAAATATGGCTATGTGTTGAATTCCATGACTCAAATCAAGCATCCCTAAAGGATAATCACCGACTTCTAAATATGGACATGTTGCATAGTAGGTGATGAGCTTAGTATTGATGTCTATGCTTGATTATTTATTAAGCTATAATTAAGTTTTGGTAGATGAATTAAGGGATTACCTTAATACACCTTTCACAACCTTGTATGGGACTTATGCTTATGTTTGAATTTCATTCAAGGTTATGAATACCGGTGCAACATTTCAAATGGCCATGGATCATTCCTACCATGATTTGATTAGCAAGACGATGGTTGATTATCAAGATGATCTCACCATGTATTCCAAGGTTAGGGAATAACATGTGTTTCATATTAAATAATTTTTATCAAGTGTTGTAACATACCCACTACGACATACTAAAATTTTCGCCTCTTCCCTTGTCCACCTCCATGTGATCATTGGTTATGACCACAGGCTAAACAAACTAGGCACTTTTTTGCATTTCACGACTCAACTATACGAGCACGTCAAGTCTTTTGACTCTGCAAACCCCAAAACCCAAAATCTTACCTTCGAGGAGATCGACGGATGCAAGTCTCCCCCTGATCCGACGGTCCTAGCTGTATCAGAATTTCGGTAACCAGGAGTTCAAAATGAAAGAGAGTCAAGTCTTTTGACTCTCCAAACCTCGAAACCCAAAACTCGAATTCTTGTATGAGACCCAACGACTCTCGATGTTTTGGATCCAACGGTCCAGATCTTTTTAGAGTTTCATGAACCGAGAGTTCACGATGCAATGTTTCCAAAACTCTTGTCACTCCAATCCCCGAATTCTGATATGGGGATTCGTGTAGGAGACCAACGATCCTCGAGGATTTGGATCCAACGGTCCACGGGATTTTGGAGCTTTCCCCGAACTCTGACTGCTCACCACATGTCTCCTCTGATGGACGGTCCAGATCCTTTCGGGACTTCTCATTTCTACCAAAAAGTGCATTGGGGTTTTCGGGTACCGGGACTTCACGACTTATGAAGACAAGGGTTCTTTCCCTTTGGTTTCTCGGGTGCCGAAACACCGACCGACAACCACGTGTCCTCTACAAATGGACGGTCCAGGTAACTCCCATGGATCTTGGGATCTACGGTCCCGATTCCTTCGCTACTTGCAAAGGCTGAAAGGGGGTCGAGGCATTAAAGCCTACGTTCCTCCCTCCAATCTAATGGTCATGACAGACCTCAGATCCTCTGAAAGGATCTTGCCTGTTCATCTATCAAACATAAGGGTACTCTCTTTCAGTATTTGCAACTCGCTATCCTTCCTGAGCTTCGTCAGCTATGAAGGACTTGAGAGCTTTGCGCTCTTTCTCCTAGACTTGACTCTTAGAAGAGTCTTCAACACAACTATTGTGCTCCTTCATCAAGGGGTTCTATTTGATCACAGAGAGCCTGTGCATATCGGCACTACCTCTCATGATCTTAGAAAACTCCATCCTCCAAGGGACTCAAAATGACTAGGTGAGTAAACCATCGTACATGCAACTACGCCTAAGGTCGACGAGCTCATAGTTTGTGGCTCTAGCTTAAGACACTACATAACTCCAGAATTTATGAGAACCAGTCATGTCCGACCCATATAATTCCTTACTTGTCTAATTATACAACCAAGCAGAAATAATGTTGAAATTACTAAGACAACTGANTACTGTGCTTAAACAATTTTAAGTCTATTAATACATTCTTAATCTTTCTTCAAGTGATCATCAACATTATACATCATACGGACAATAAAAGTAATGAGCATCAGTCACACATAAGGTATACATAGAGACAAATTTTCACGAGGAAACCCATAAAGGGAGAAAACCTCTTCTTCTTCGAAATGATAGGTAGTATTTTAAGTTCTGTACATCATCTATAATTGAGCACCAACTCAATGTGAGGCTTCTACCTCTGTTTTACAAGCTGCAACTTGTTTGAGAGCACCGAATGTCTTGTTTCTCTAGAACCCACTAGAAGGAAGCACCAACTACCTTAATGTTCCAGCACCAACTGGATGGAAGCACCAACTTCTAGTTACACAGGCTCCAACCTGTATAACAGAGAACACTTGTTCTCCCTTGCACCACCCTGCCACCCTGGTTTCTCTGGCTACAACCAGATGGAAGCTATAACTCCCTGTGTTCAAGATCCCACTTGAACCTCTGAGGACAACAATCCTCCCTAGCACCTCCCAACCACCCTGGAATATAAATGAATAATTAAAAAACCAACTGCACAGATAAATCGATTCTTACCACTTCTTCTCTGTTCTGTAAATCTGGTCTTCTTCTAATTGTTCTACAATTCTTCTCTTCCTTTATCTGTTCTGCAATTCTACTCTGCTTCAACTTGTTCTGTCATTCTGCTCTGCTTCAAGTCTTTTCCTCATCTGTTACTCTTCTCTGAGTTTTATCTCACACTGCACATATTTTCAGTCTCACACTATGCATGTTGTGATTTTCCCTTTCTTACAGTTTAATTCCTTTTTCGTCCAGAAATTCAAAACACACATAGTCTATATCTTTTTCTTTTATAAACCACACCCATAGCGGTTACACTTCGCATCTTCTTAGGGAAAAGAAAAAAAATCTGAGCAACTGAAACGCCAACCGATCAGGAATCATGAATCAGTTTTGCTAACTGATTCGTAATTGATGAATTAACTGTGAGAGAGAACAATAGCCCTCCGATCATATTCACATTTATCTGTACCGTTGGATGAACTTTATTAATCTTTCCTTTAAATCAAGTTTCGACATTTCGACATTCCTGTGGCCAAGTGTCTCGACACTTCATGTCACGATCTCCGAAACTCCGATACAGAGATTTTCTGTGCTAGCTCCTTTCTCTATATGACCATGGCCATGACCAAGCGCTTATGCATAAAGTGCTTTTCGCGAATTCGCATTTCGTGAATACGGAGATGAGGCATCTCGACTCTCCAAGTCGCGATCCCCGAAACCCCGAAATGGAGCTTATCTAAATTGACTCCTTCCCTTATTGTGACCACCGACGGTGACCATAGGTTGTGCCAAAAGGCACTTCATATTTTGCGAGTTTATAAACTTCATTGAGTCTGATCGACGGTTGAAATATCCATAGATCCGACGGTCCATATCTTATCGCGATCTCGCATCTCACGAGTTTCCACACCATGCTCCATTGACTCCAAGTCAATGACTTGTCCTATGATTCGAAGGTCCAGAGCTGATCTTAATTCAATGGCTCAGATCATATTGCAATTTCGGATATCATGATTTCTGTGTTCTTGTGGTTATGTTTCTTGCCTCTCCAAGTCGCGATTCGCGAAACGCCGAAATGGATTCGAATCAATGGTCCAGATCACACCTTGATCTGACGGCTGGGATTAAGTCATAATTTCTCATATCACGATTTCGGTGGTTGTATTTCTTGCCTCTCCAAGTTGCGAGTCGCAAAACTACGAAATGGAGTCAGATCAATGGTCTAGATCACACCTTGATCTAACGACTGTGATTAAATCGCGATTTCGGTGGTTATATTTCTTGCCTCTCCAAGTCATGAGTCACAAAACTCCAAAATGGATTCGAATCAACGATCCATATCACACCTTGATCTGACAGCTGCAATTAAATCACGATTTTGCATATCGCGATTTCGATGGTTATGTTTCTTGCCTCTCCAAGTCGTGAGTTGCGAAACTCCGAAATGGCGTGGGATCAACAGTCTCAATCAACACTTGATCTGACAGTCATCGGGAATTGTAAATGGGATCCAATGATTAGAAATACTGCTTCTCCTACCGATCTTACTTTATTCCGCTTACTTTGATCTTACCATCGATGATCTGCCAACAATAGTATGTACTATCTCTTCTGAGCTTATTCGAATATTCTCTGCAGCGTCTTCTCATAATGCCCATCTATTACATACTTTCTATACTCATGCCATCTTCACTGTTGTACTTGCCATCAATGACAAGTATACAAGAATGTGCTGTCTGTTAAATATTTGCCAACATTCTCCCCCTTTGGAATTGATGGAAACACAAGCACCCACATGCATTCAGACTCTCCTCCCGGACTCTTCTTTCCTCCTTTGACATCAATGTCAAAGAAGAAACATGCTCCCCCTGAGCTGTTGCAAAACATACTCCCCTTGTCAACTATGAGCATCTTGGAAATACACCAGATATTCAATAAGTACTCCCCCTGACCAGGTAAACATATTAGACACAAGAAATTATAACCCCCAACTTTTGACGAAGATATCCAAAAGGGGTTGCTGCTTATGGTTTTGATAATATATCTGCAATCTGTTCTGTAGAAGGTATATAATTCAGTTGAACAATTCTATTTGTAACTTGTTCTCTGAGAAAATGGTACTTTATTGGAATATGCTTAGTCTTGGAATGAAGAACAGGATTCTTGGAGACACTAATGGCACTGGTGTTATCATAGTGAATTGGAATGGGATCAGTGTAAGTTACCTTCAAATCTGCAAGAGTTTGTATCATCCATAAAATTTGTGTGCAACAAGTAGCAACAGTAATGTATTTTGCCTCTGTAGTGGATAATGAAATGGATCCTTGATTTTTACTAAGCCATGCAACTAATGAGTCACCCAGAAAGAATGCTCCTCCACTGGTGCTTTTTCTCTCATCAACACAGTTTGCCTAATCTGCATATGAATAAGCAGTTAACTCGAAATTCTGATTTCTGGGATACCACAGACCATAATTCATTGTTCCCTTCAAGTATTTAAATATCCTTTTGATAGCTACCAAATGACTTTGTTTAGGAGCATACTGATAATGACCTACCATTCCTACAGCTTGCATTATATCAGGACGGGATGCTGTGATGTACAGAAGACTGCCTATCATAGAGCGATATGTTCTTTGATCAACATCAGGTGAGATATCATCTTTACTCATCTTGCAAACAACCACCATAGGTGTGATAACTGGAGAGGAATCTTCCATTTGAAATTTCTTCAACATCTCTTTCAAATATTTTTCTTGAGAAATAAATATTCCTGTAGAACTTTGTTTTACTTGTAAGCCAAGAAAATATGACAGTTCTCCTATCATGGACATTTCAAAT
>ML786614.1:454450-498627 GCA_009831015.1 Picea engelmannii
TAATGGCCTAAAGCCGACATAAATAAAATAACATTACTAATATAAATTACAACTAATGGCCTAAAGACGACATAAATAAAATAACATTACTAATCTAATATGCCCCAATTAAGTGGTAATGAGCCAATATTAGGGCTTAACATACTTTGAGAAAAAAAAGATATTCTTGAGACCCCATCCTTCTTGTGATTTGGGAATTGCTACTTTTTTCCAAGAGACCAACAAGGATTAGTCAAGGGATTGGAATGGCCTATAGAACTAATTTGACAAGGATTATTCTACCTCCATGTGAGAGCCATCGGTTGCACCAGAAATTGATATTTTTTTACACTTTTTCTATCAACCACTACATGTCACCTTTTAGACACAAATTGGCCTTCATATCGAAAGCTAAGTATTTCAATTGAGCATTGAAATCCACAATGAGAAAGGGAAAATGCTAGGATATGTAATATTTTTCACCTCCAAGAAGCCCCAATAGGAAATTGTCAATTTGGATGAATTGATATTCATGAGAGTCACTTCACATAAGAGTTGAACATATCTTTTATATTATTAAAAACTCTCCCATTGTTGTCATATAATATAAGTATTTAATCTACAACAGGTAAATAAGATAAATTACAGGTGTTTCCTACATAAATGCCTTTAAAATTACTACTTGTTGAGGATACCTTTATGGATTTGTTGAGCCCTTTTTCTTCCATAGGAAAAATAAGTGGGGATAGTTGGCATCCCTACATAATTCCTCTTTCTAGTTTGAATAAATGGGATGTAGCTCCATTTACTAGGTTTTCAAAAGAGACTTAATTGATACAACTCATAATTCACATGACAAATTGATGATAGAAACCCAAATGGATAAGAATTAGTCTCAAGAAGGTCCAACTCACCTTTTGAAAGATTTGGAAAGACCCACTTTTACAGTCATTTCTCTTAAGTTCCTTGTATTTATTGATTGGAGTCCTTCTTGAGAAACCCCCACTGCCTCATAAATTTGTCACCCTTCCAAGAATAAAAACTACTAAAGGGATATTTGACGGGAAACGATCTATTTTATATTTCTTGAGATAATAGTTAAGATTGTTTTGTAATGTAGTTGTATTGGCAAATTGGACAAAAATTTTCAAAAGAAGAGGGATTGCCAGATTTTGGAATCAATGTGATGAAGGTTGTGTTGATTCTCAAGCCCTCCACTACTCTCATTATAATTCTATAATAAAATCATAATCGATTATAAATAATTCCATAAGGAGGTCATCTGGTCCAGGGATTTTGTATTTTTGGAACTTTAAAGGGTTTGTACGAGTTATTCATTTCAAAATTTTCCACTTCGAAATTTATTTAGTTGTGATTAGGATCCCACCTGTGGAGACCCATTAGGGAGTACAAATAGCCTCATCTATGAAATTTTTTGATACTAAGAAACAATCATGAGTCTTAGATATTCTTACCTTGCATATCCTCCAATTTCTCTATGTCGATTTATGTTTTTTTGGTTCAATATTCAACAATCCCACCCTTTCCAATTTTCTTACGAAGAAACCTATAAAATTATCAACCTAACCCAATGGTCCCAAAACCTATAAAACACCTAGAAAGAAGTTCATATCACCTCCAACTATCACCAAACCCTTTTGTACAAATTTATAGTTGAAGAAATTTTCCTAGAATTCTAGCATATTGGATTAGGGGCCATAAATATTCAAGCAACTGATTTCCTTCCGAAGGTCTAGAGAGAAAACATAGGTCCCCAGTAAAAAAATCCCAAGAGTAAGAATAGGAGAGTAATCCTAATTTCCAACTGGTTACATTCTATATATATCTTCTTATAGCATCTATGAAACTAAATTCCCACCCCATTAAAAGCATGGATAAACCTTGAACTACCTTTTCTCCATCTTTCATTAGTTCTTGTAAGAATATGATATATGCATTTTGAACTTTAGTTAACCTTTTAATAACCAATTTATTTGAGTAATTGACCAACCCTCTATAGTTTAGAGTTAGCAAGATCATCTAGAACCATCTCTCTGGGCCTTTTAGCTATGAGAACTAATTAGTATTACTTTTCTTCCAATTTTGAATTTGGTATTTGTTTTCTTTTGATCCAAGGATGGGAATGTTTTTCTCCCTGTCTGAGTCTCTTTGGGGTCTTTCTCATCTAGGAACCATATAACTTTGATAATCATTCCTTGAAAAATAGATGTTTCCATGTTCCTTAGTCTGAGGTTGTACTTGGTAGTCTTAGAGACTTGGGAGTCATTATGAGGATTTGGTCCAATTTTATTCCATATAAAAGTTCTATAATTTCCTAGAGAAATCCATACAATAGTTTCATTACCTCCCAATCCATCCAAAGGATGATAGGGGGAGGCTAGGGAATCGATATCCTTGAAAGGATAGGAAGGAGTTCACTATATTGAGTCTTGGTTATTCTTTATAAACCTACCTTCCAAGACCCAAAGATAAATTTATCAAAAACAAAATTCAATAATAGGGGGAGGAGGAGATTTTTTCTTACTCAATTCCTAAGAGAGATCGACCATATTCTTCCGATCCAAGATATGAAACTCTTGCTGACCATTTTCCTCCTTTCTTGTGTTATCGACATAGAGTTTTCTTCAAGAATTGTTTTTAAGGTTCACATAGAGGGGATGTTCATCTATGGAGTTTGATCGAAATATTTCTTTCCTTAAATATCCTTAGAAACCTATATTTTTCTTATGTTTGGGAGATGAAATTCCTTAGCTAGATTCCCATACTCATGGAACCTATCACATTTGAATGATTGCACACTATAATTGTGCATCCAAAACTAAATATAGACACAATTTATTTAGAATTTTCAATATAGAAAAAAAAGTTCAAAAATTGGAACTAGGATGAGGATGGACTACTCACTAACAACATGTGCACATGTGACTGAAGGTACAAAAAAAAATGTACCTATCATATATTTCTTCCTTGAGTGAGGGAAGCTTAGAAAAAATAGAGGGAAATGCAGCTGCATCTAGTAGATATGATACACAAACAAGGACCATAGGTGTAAAAGTCAGAAGAAAATTCTATAGATGCATGGAATTTTTTCTTGCTGAAGGAGGATCATGCTCTTATGATGATGAGAGCATAAGAGACATAGAGGTGCCACTTAGGCATAATAATCTGGTGAAACAATGAGTACCTAAGGAACTACCTCTGTTAAACACTGACTTCATTTACAACAATAGGAAATATTGCATCGCACCATCCTCCCTGCATGGCATGGGGCTATTTACCATGGATGGAATAATTGTAAAACACAATACAATAACTGAATTGATGGACTATGTCAGACCGTGTAAAAATTATAATGAATTGTACTTCTGGTTTGGTATATGCGAAGTATGCAAAGATATGCACTCGCCTCAAATTATATATAACTAATAAACAACGATAAAAATAAGGGATACAACTATCTATATTGATGGAAGGCCTAAATCTTTCGACAATATTGCAGGGTTTATAAACAACACACGACCCATGAAAACAATCGAGAAACTGAATTGCATATATGAGGGATGCAAAGAGAATTGGGTAGTCTTGTGCGCAATAAAAAAAATAACTCCTAGGGAAGAGTTATTAGTGGATTACCATTTGAATCGAACAGAAACATCGACTAATAGTGTGCAAAACAATATCTCCTGGGGAAGAGTTATTAGTGGATTACCATTTGAATCGAACATAAACATCGACTAATAGTGTGCGGGTACTTATGCAACACCTCTTTAAGCAACTTCTACTTATTTCATTATATATATATATATATATATATATATATATATATATATATATTTTTTTTTTTTTATTATCTTTAACAATGTTTTAAATTTTTCACGGTCCCAATTTTATAATAATGTGGGAGGTTGATTTTATTTGGGTGGAAATCAGTTTTTTTGTTATCATTAACAATTTTTTTAAATATTTGGGGGTTCTAATTATATTATAATGTGGCAGGATGATCGTGGAAAAGGGTCAGCCGCAAAACATGTAAATGATTATCAAATTCAACTTTCATTTTACGTGAATTTTATTATTTGTTTATATAATTTTATTTGTGTGGCGATCATATATTTCATTTGTTTATATAACTGAAATAACATTGATTTTCATGTTGAAATTATATGTAGTCAGCAGGCCATGTTGATCATGATTCCATCGATGAGGAGGGGTTGTATTCATCCCCTGATCCGATGGTATTAATAAAAGGAAAGATCATTAAAGAAAACATAGAACTTGGTAGCTTGTTAGACCGTCTAGATCAAACTCCTCATGTCCTAGAAATGATCAATCTCCTTATGTTACAACTTAACACATATAAGGTACTAACCATAATTTAAAGTGTTTTTTTTTAATGTACTCATGTGTTCAATTATGAAAGTCTGTTTTTTAACTTTTACATTATCTCACGATTTTTTTTTCTTTTTTATAAAGAGATTTTTGGAGTTTGTCCAACTCGGTGTTGGTAGTAGTGGCATTGCAAAGACACCACAAAGTCCTGATGCGGGTTGTCATAAAAATTCTAGAGTATTGTTTACTTCTCCTTCTTCCACACCTAATTTAGATAGGAGCCATGACATGCATCGCCAACCATCCACACAAGGGTCAGGATGATGATGTGGTTGACATGGTTTCATTTCCTAGAGCTAGATGTGTGACCAACATGGGGACCCTTCTGTGCACATTTTTGTTCGACGATAATGGAATTCCATTAAAACAAATAAGACTCCCAGGTAGTTTTTCATATTTTCACTGTTTCATGGTGTCCATCTCATACACAAATCATCTAGATTATTATTTTTAAAATAATGATCATATCTTTTGTGTGTGTAGGAAACAACCATTTTTATAGGCACCTGGAGAGCAAAGCCTTGTTGATTTTTTGGGAAACCTTACACATGAGGTGGAATTTCCAAAATTCCAACCTCAAAAAGAACTTATGGATTATCTCTAAGGCCTCTTTGGAGTAGACATGTTCAATAAAAAAGTGGTCACCTCTGCAGCAGGAAAATATTTAAAATATACATAGGATGTTTATAGACGAAGCTTGGTAGGCAACCCTAGGTATGAGCGTCCTCCCTCGATTCCAAAGAGAGAGTGAAAGGAGATCATTGATGATGCAAAAGAAAATATATTGAAAAAAACAGGAGAAAAAATAAGTGGTACCCCAAGGTAAATTACAATATTTTGATTTCAATACCTTTAATTTTCTTTAGATCTAAATAAAAGTGTGGTATATAACATACTTGAAAATTTTGATGATAAGTTGCATGACACTTCAAAGGTAACCAAAGAAAGGATTTCCAAACATGGCCAACACAAGCTAGGCCAGGGAGGCTACTCGAGGTTATAGTCACGAATCGTAAGTACCCAAACATCTTAAGAATATTATTTGTATCTCCTTACAACTTTCAGTTTATTGCAGCCAAAAACATTAAAAAAACATGCTCTTATGCAATGCAGGGCGATGACTTCGGAACTGAAACTGCGGAGGAAGACCTCCAACTTGGTTACAAGTATGGATATAAAGTCGTGGTTGATTGTAGGAAAAGCATGGGGCAGACCCCCAGATCCAGTTTGTGGGATAAGGTAAATAAAAATCAGTCTACATTAAACATTCATTACTTATAAAATACGTAAATGTTTGATATTAACCATAACTTTAATGTCTTTGTTTTAATTAGGGGATCAACACTATCAATGAAACCATTAGCACTAGACAACAAAGCGTTGATAGTGCAACACGTCCAGAAGATAATGGTGTTCCACAACAGCCCCATCCCAGTGGGGTGCAACCCCAAGATATTCATGTGACTGAGGCCCACGATGATAATTAAATTCCTGTATATTAATCATGTACTTAATAATTTCGTACTTATAAATTTTGTACTTCTAATTTTTATTACTTATACATTTAAAGTTTTGTCCTTATAAATTTTGTCGTTTTAATGGTAGAGAATGTCATAGTTGAGCCTCCTCGACCTGAATATGATCAAGAGAATAGGGAAACCATTCCAACGGTGTCGAATAATGGACCAAGAGGTAAATAATTACATCACAAAGTTTTTTTTTAATATTAATGAACTACTTCAATGATATTTAAAAATTGGCCATATAAATTTAATATTTTTGTTTTTGTAGGTGATGGCCACTCATAGCAGCGTCCACGCCGTGGGTATGATACCAGGTGTGCTCGCCATTAAAGGAACGAAGAAACATCAAATGCTGAAGAGAACCTAGTAAACAAAGACATGGACATGGATGAATTACTTAAGAATTGGAAAACACAAAAGAATACTAAAAGAAATTGATGATGTATAATAATTTTATAAGACAAATAGCTGTACATTATATAGTTAGTATATTTGTAACATATTTTGAATGATAAATCTCATTTACAATTTTTTTTTATGATCTATTCCTTTGAATGAGAATATATATTGGGTATTGGGGAATTGAAAGTGATGTGGGGGGGGGGGGGGGGGGGNGGCGGAGGTCCATAGGAGATTTCACCTTCATGTGGTTGACCCGATTCAGTAGAGAAAAAATTATTGGAGTCGTTTATTCTTGGAGAAAACCTCTCTCAATCCAATGAAGCAACAACATAGTCAATTATTCAAATCGATGGAGGTTTGCTCCGAGATTAGATGACTCCAATAAATTATTCTCGAAACTAAGAGTAGATTATTCAGACCGTCGCATCTGAGATGCGTGTGTGTGTGTCACTATTTAATCTTCTCTCATATGAATTTTACAAAAAAGAATATCAATGGTGTTTTCTATTTGCAATATTGTTGGTTTTGATTTCTATTAGGATTTATGACATGTCTTAAAAGTATTTTTTTGTTTTTACTAAAAAACAAATATAAAATTATGTTTTTATTTATTATAGTATGCATTTCGCACATTTGTAGTTGCTCTAGATGTTGTATCAATGAAATGCTACACATTAGTATATCAAAGATCAGGTATGTCTTGTCTTTTTTCATCTTTTTATGACTTTTTAAGGTTCCTTTTGTTTATTTATTTTTACATTACCATAATTTGTGGGCCACTATGGAGCCAATCATTCTATCTAATGAACCACACCCAAGTATATTGTAGCATATACAATTCCCTTTAGTTCATCATATCATATGATTCATGCAACTAATCTAATACTTCAACTTGGTTTTTTGTGGTTGTGTATAAGTAGTCCCATGGATATCATAGTATAAGCATAACCATAATTATGCAATAGAGTATTTGAAATGAATGAGATATAGATACAACTTCCGAGTAGAAATTACAAATGATATGCACCAATGAACCTAAATACTCATCCTGAGTTCCAAGAAGATGAAAATCAAACATCCCACCAGACTAAAAGTGGATAGGGGGTTGGGTGTGTTACACCAATGAACTCTATACACTCCTATGATATTTATTACTCTCTTGTGATATTTATTGTAATATTTATTATTTTGTTGTAGAGTATTTATTTAGGACCAAAGGAAATTATTCCACCCTTACCTCTAGATAAAAAGAAACTTGAAAATGCTTTAGCTATATACATTTCTACCAATATATTAACCAGTGTCATTCCACCAACACTTGGAAGTTGCATTCCACTCAAATCATTGAATCTATCTAACAATTCCTTAGAAGGTTCCATTCCATATTCACTTGGGTATCTACAAAATCTCATGGACATGGATCTCTTATAATTCCTTATCAAGGACAATAACAATTACTCTCAACAAGTTGAAAGAGATTTACTATTTGAATTTACAATTGACTTAAAATGTGTGGTTTATAGGCACTATGTTTTATTGAATACGTATGTAATACCTACTTTGTGAATTAAGGAATTTTTCAACTCATAAATGATTATGGTTGGATATAAGGTGTGGTTGGTGATCAAATACCTATACTAGATCGCAAGTGTCCCTTCCTCATCAATGGAAGGGTATTGGGACACTATTTGAGTCAAGTCGATCATATGGGTTATTTTCAACTTCAACACATGCCTACAAATACAAAGCCATGCCATGAATTTCATAACAACTTATAAATGTAAGGTTATGCTAGAGGAATTAATCCAAAGAGGAGGAAGACCATTGCATCCTCTCAATTGATCTAGTATCGTCTTGTTTTCATGTTTCCCATTCTCCCCTCCAAATTGTCCATTCACAAGGGGAACTTTGCATGTTCATCTTCATAGATAGATAGAGCCTATTGGAGGGTTAAAGGATCCTCCCATGGACAATATTGAAGTCCACAAGATGCAAGATTCTTCGTAGGTGATATATTTCATGTTGTTATGTCTTTTCATTGGATAATAAATAATATATTCTCTTTTCCCAAAAAAATGTTGTTTGAATAATTGAAATTAATTGTTTTGATTGTTTATAAGTTACTATACATGCTAGAGGATAGACAAGTTGTTTTAATTGTTGTTCACAAATCCTTTTTGTCTTCTCTTAGTTTTGATAACCAACTAGGATAAGTTTTTGGTACTCGCATGCATAACCTCATTTGTAGAATGGAAACCATATTGGGGAATTTGTTCTATTAAATCTCAATCCTTCTTAGTTTTAAGGATATTTTTCTAATATAACACCACTATCAGGTACAAGACCTTGGAGATTCCCTCGAAAATTGTGTTTTATTTAGGGTCTGACTTCTATAAAGCTTTGTATGTAGATTCAATTTTTCCACTCTTTGTTAATTGCTCCAACCATGTAGTTTAATTCATTTAAGTGTGTATAAATTAAAATGAAATTTCATATTTGGATAATGGAAGAAGGCATTTCTATTTCCAACAATATACTTTAAGTAGTAATTTTAATTTATCACCACACTTTGCACACATCAAAGGACCTAAAAGCTATCCCACATCAAAATTATGTTCTTCCCCTTACACCATTAAAAGTGGTTTGTGTGATTCATAAAGGTTAGGATAGTGAAAACCCTCCATCAACACTCCTTAACAATAAACAAGCTAGGTTCATGTCTCCAAACCAAGACTTCTAAAAGGTAAAAATATTAAATATAATGTACAAAACTCTCCCTCGAGGAAAAAATAAATTTTTGTGTAGATTGAGATAAGTATCCAAACAATTCTCCATAGTTTGTTTTCATCAAAACATAGTTGTTTTCCTAGGGTACTTCATGAAATATAACATATTTGTTTGCCAACACGAGGGATGCACTCTCTTTTTAAGTATCCATTCTTAGCTCAAGAGTGGTAGTTTGATGAAGCCACCATGCTCTTTCAAAATTCATGTCACCTCTTGACAAATTGAATCTCTCAAATCAATCTCCACATTAATCTATGAATATGTATCCTAGTTATGAAACTGATGTTTACTATCAAGTGCCATTCATGGAATTGTGAAGGCACATGAGACAAATACTTTCCACCCCTGTGGATCTCACTCTCATATGAATTTCACTATAAACAACTCTATCATACCTTCACTTGTTTCATTTAGTGGACTTCATCATCATCATTTACGACACTTGGAAGGCTTGGATACAATTTGAAAATTATGAGAATTGCTAGAGTCTTAGGACAATTATTTTACTTTCCATCTTCACGCCTATGAAAATATTTCTCATCCTATGAAAATATTTCTCTTTCAAGAACGTTTACTGCCAAATCTTTCACATATTCCATTTAGTAGCAACTTTGTAGTTGTAGTCATTCTTTCATTAATCTTTAATATATATATATATATATATTTAAATAAATATATTTTGTCATTGTTGCGATGACCTGTTTGTCATAGAAACTAGGATATGGTGTTTGTCTTGCAACTAACACGATCGTTGATCATATGAATATTTCATTGCAACTATTGAATGTTTGTCACTCTTGCAATGAATTTTCCATCGTAGAAACTAGGATATGGATTTTGTCTTTTGATGAACATGATTATCGATCGTATGAATAGTTCATCACAACTATCGACTGTTCGTCGCTCTTGCGATGACTTGTTGGTCGCAGAAACTAGGATCTGGCATTTTTCTTGCGACGAACATGATCGCCGATCATATGAATAGTTCGTCACAACTTTCAACTATTGGTCGCTCTTGCGACGACTTGTTGGTCGCAGAAAATAGGACATGGTGTTTTTATTGTGACGAACACGATCATCGATCATATGAATAATTCGTCGCATCAATAAACATTCCATCTCTCTTGCGAAGAACTTTTCATCACAAAAACTAGGATATGTTGTTTCCATCATTGTCATTCTTGCGACGATTTCCTGGTTGTCGTTCTTGCGACGACCTCCATAAGTCCTCTCTTTTGCGACATCAACATTGTGTCATCACACTTGCAGCGTTATCTCAGGTTTGTCGCACTTGCCATGGGATATGTTGCGATGTTTGAGGGACTGAAGATTCATAGTAATCTCCATGACATAACATCACAAGAGCGTCGAAATGGTCATCGCAAAATGACCCAAATTTACTAGTGGGGAGACTAATTAGGTTAGTGACATTTCACCATTTAATTTTGTTTTCATATAAATCTAATGTACTAATGCAAATTGTGTTGATTAATATAATTACTTATATTGAAAGATTAACCACTCATACAAATCATGCATGGTTAATATAATTACTCTATATAGAAAAAAATCACCTTAGGGAGACTAATTAACTTAATGAAATTTGACCATTTAATTTTGTTTTCATATAAATCTAATTACATGTTTGGAGTTATTATTTTTTAAATACCAATGTCCAAAAATAATTGACATGGATTGGATTCATATTGATTAATGGAAATTGAGGTAATGTTTAATATTTATTTTTAATGAAATTTAATAAATATAAATAAATTAAAAGAGAATATATTATATAAAGTATGGTGTGAGAAGATGTGTCATCAACTTTCATCAATGCATATTCAATCTACCACCACATTCATGACAAGAAACACAACTTATGCTATTGATGTCGATGTGAGATGTTTGAGTACAAGATATGTTATTCTCCACTCTTATCCTTCACATGATATGTTATATAGCCTGAGTGGGCCTAATGGTTAAGAACATGTGTTTATTTTTTGGAGGTCACAGGTTCAAATCTAGAGGGGGTAAATATATGTATAACTTCATATATTTTAGAAGTCAAATCACTATGTAGAGGGGATCCCTTGTCCCACAAACAAGGGGGTCTCATACAACAATTGGTGTCTTGCTTAATTGTGACCTTAAACAATTATTATTATTATTATTGTTATTATTATTAAAACATGTTGACACATTGTGATTTATCATTCTATAAGGGCTTAAGAGTGACTCTATGTGATTATTATAATTGCATGCACACTAAACCTATGGGGTGTGGGTATTTTCAGGGGAATGAGAAATGTGTGCCACATTCCTTTATATGTGTGTTTGGTTCATGATATAACTATGGGGATATTTCAATTATCACTACAAGAGACTACATTAATTTGGTCCTCTAAAGGAACTTATCCTTAATGGGTACTTGAAGGGTTACTTATAAGCTTATTTATATTTCTTTTTTGGGGTTTTATGGATTCATTGAGTGTAGTGGTGTTATGTAAATGAATTTAGTCTTTGTGATAGATTTGTGTTGTTGGTATGGTCATTGATTCTAAAAAATAATGTTATGTCGTTGGTAAGATGATTGAATATGAGTTTATTATTGTGATAATGTGAGGGATTTGTTGTAATGGTTAGGTAGATTCACCTTGTCAATTTATCATCTTAGATTTAGTTATGCTAGCATGTGTTGATCTTTACTACTATATTGAACGAGTCGACCTACATTCATAGACCATCCCATTTAGAGGGTTGGGTGCTTGTTATTTAGTGATTAATCCCATGTGGAGGGAAAATAAGGTGTCGAGATTTAGATTTGTTAATGTGATTGACAAGTAGCATAGGTAAGTCTTTCTTTCCTTGGACTACTATGCCATTATGATACCGATCCTATAGTTTAGCATTAAACCTAGGGATTAGCCTTATTTAAGTGTGCACATGTGTTCTTCCTGATAAGGGTGTTGTGATCCTATGAGAGTGATATTGTAATCAACCTTGTGTTCAAGGATATAAGATTTTAATTTGACCATGATGTAGACATCTCCAAAAATTAAGCATTAATCCATTTCTAAATAACTATTAGTAACAATGGTTCCATTTATAAATAACTATCAATTTTAGTTCTATATAATTTTATTTTTTTACATAGTGGGGATGGAAATAGATAATTTAGACCTTGCATGCTTAGACTCCCACCACATATATTACCTACACAAAATAAAAAAATAACCCCCAAAAAACTACAATCTCACATAAGATAAAATATAGTACATATTAGAATGTTAAAAATGGTTTACTTATCTTCAATAAGATAATAATTAAAAATACATATGATATAGTACATATTGGAATGTTCAAAATGGTTTACTCATTTTCAATAAGATAATAATTAAAAATACATATAGTTTGGAGTATCTCAAAATTAAAAAATACATATAGTTTGGAGTATCTCAAAATTACACATCCAATTAAACCTCTATCTCTTAAGTTCACTTTATTTTACAGATTCTATACTCTATGTGCACTTCTCTTTGACACTATTTGTACTTTATAATTCTTCTCTATACCTTTGTAGATTCCAAAGCAGTCTTGTTACTTCAAACTCTTCCTCTTTAGGCATCCACTTACTTCTAATATCATATCATTTCCTTGTCATAAAAAAACATGAGACATTATGAAAAAACCAAAATATCAAACACTTTTATATGATGGAGAATGATGTAAAACCAAATCTAGAAGAGTATAGTGTCTTACAAAACAATGTGCATTATGCATTATACAACTCAATGTGGTGAGATATATCATGTGTGTAACACTTATAAACCAAAAAAAACAAAAAAACAATTGAGGTTGATGTGTTAGGATATGTAGAAATTTAGGAGTTAGTTAAGATCAACTTGGTCTAATGTGTCTTTAGGTATAGTGTGTTTTTTAAGAGTTATTTTGTAATTCTCTAATATGATGATCATAATTTTGTTTTAGACATAAAGTGATCTGATAGTTTATCTTCTCCTTGATACTAATGGTACTTGATCCATGGATTAACACCCAATTGGTCCATGATCTCTATTTAGAGAGCATGGAGGGTCTGTTGTTGATAATCAATTCTGAGAGATTCATATGTAAACTATTTTTCTTTTTTCATTAATATTCTCCCTCAAGTGGCCATGTTGGCTAGGACTATGGATTGTTTCCCTCTTTAAAGGTTTTAGCCATGTAATATGTTGTTGCATTGATATTTGATATGGTTATGTGAGTGGTCTCCTTAAGGTGTTGGAAAAATGTGGATATACCCTATTTATTGATCACGATATCAATGCTATTATGAAGACCCACTCTCGTTGTTCATCAAGATTATGAACCTGTATCATTGCATGCATCAAAGAACTTCTAGATTCTACTATTTATAAGAATTCATAGGTTGAGAGAACCACTGTAATGTTCCCAAAGCATTGTTTTCAATCATAAACCCTTTTCATTTCACTCATAAAATGTTTCTTTTTTCCTAAGATACGACCAATTATATCAAATTTGGAGGTATACAATTTGATTTTGTTTCTTAGAATATCTTTCATATTATTTTAATATTTCAATTTTTTATTATCTATTTTTATTTCCAGTTTGCTTCCTTTCCAATCTGTGTATGTTCTTTTCCTTGCACCTTGTACGATCTCATAAAATCAAAAACATAGAAAAAACGTATTTTCTTTTCCATGTGCAATCCCAAAAAAATAGACACAGAGAGGAAAAGTTGCATTTTTCTAATAGATGAACAAAAATCTAACCTCGAACATATAAAATTTCATTTTTTTCCCAAAAATTTGCTTATTTTTTCATGCGGCTATGTTGAAGTTTTCTACAAGAAAAACAAGGATTTTTGGGGTAAGCACACACTTCAAGACAATAGGTAAAAAAGAGATCCCCCCATCTCCTTTTTTAACATTTGTTATATTTTTTTTAATAACTCACTTGGTCGAAAGTTACTTTATTGAAATAAAGGTCTTGAGTTCAAGTCTTTCTTTTTGTAAGCTACTTTATAAAAAAATGCACGCCACCTGCCACCTTAATGTCACTTAAATTATAAAAGTGAATCACTCATAAACTAACTTTGTTGTTTTTTTCAAAGTTATGTTTTGGATGAAATTTTAAAATATAAAGTAATTTAATTGTAAAATCGATTCTCACTTATTTTATAATAGTGGTTCACTTACAATATAGAAGTAACTTATTTGTAAAAGTAAACTTATCAAACAAATTTACACAAGAATGACACTTTTTTTTACTCTTTACAACTCGACAACCTCATTGTGCACTCATCACCACGTGAATCAACCTCCACTTTCCATGTGGCACTGTGGTTAATTTTTATGCCTTTCTTCAAAAGGGCATAACTTCGACATTCATAGTCCATTTTCTATGAATTTTTTTAGAATTGCGTATTTTTTCAAGTTCTTTCCTTCTGGATAGTTAATTTTTTTATTTTGAAGCCATCTTGCATGCATATTGTCATATGGATAGTCCAAGTGATATCCTTTCTTACCAATTCAAACTACTTGTTCAACGACACATGTATTCCAACAGAGGATGAACACCTTTTGTAACCACTCACACAATAGATCAAAGATCAACACTCCGATGTTTTGACATAGTAAAACCTTTACAGGGAAAAATCCATGGCCCCAACCAACGTGGCCACTTGGAGAAATCTATTGATGCAAAAGAAAATTATTACTAAGATATTTACAAGAGAGTTTCTCACAATCGATCATCGACAAATGACTCTCCATGATCTTTAAATAAATATCATGGACCAATCGGGTGTTAAGCCATAGATCAATGTAGCCATTAAGATTGAGGAGAATATGGTATCTCAGATCACTCTATGTCGAGAACATATAGTGACCGTTGGATTTACTAACTAAAAATGCATACTAAATAAACATAATCGGAAACACACTTTTACCTAATGACACATTATACCAAGTTGATCTTAACTAACTCCTTAGTTTCTAAATATCCTAACATCACCCCCTTAAGAACAACTTGGGATATGATTGAAGGATTTACAAAGGTGAGAAAATAGGAGAAGGAAGGAGGCATTAGAGCCTATGCCCCATTAATGACAACTTCCTAAAGTCGTAACATAGATCGAAGTTTGGAAAACTTCACTTCTGTAATAGACTTTGTGAAAATGTCTACAACTTTTTCTTTTGTAGGGAAGAAGAGAAATTCAATAACTTGATCATGAATGAGCTTTCTAATGAACTGCATGTGTATCTTGATGAGTTTACTGCACTAATGATGAATTGGATATTTGGCGAGCTTTATGGCACTCTGATTGTCGCACCAGAGGGTGGTTGGATGTTGTAGTTGGAATCCAAACTCCGAAAGGATTTGTTGAAGCCATAAGGATTCCTAACTTGCATTAATTATTGCTCGATACTCTACTTCTACTGAAGAAAGAGAAATATCATGTTGTTTCTTACAGGACCAAGTGACAGGTCCTGACCCAAGGTTGAAAACATAACCTATAGTATAGTTTCAATCATCATAGTTTCCATCCCAATCTAAATCAGTGAAACCAACCAATAAAGGAGTACCCCCTGATCTTTAATGTATATCGAGTTGAACTGTACCCCAAACATACCGAAGTATCCTTTTAGTTGATTTCCAATGGATTTCATGGGGTGTTTTTATATACCAGGAAACAAGACCAACAACAAAGGAGAGATCAGGATGGGTATGAGTTAAGTATAAGGGGATACCATCTAATTGATGGTACAAAGTGGTATCAACTTTAGGAGAAGTACAAGTGGCAACAATTTTGACTCCAGATTGGAAGGGAGTAGGGGTTGGTTTTGAATCTTCAATGTGAAAGAAACGAAGAAGGTCACAAGCATACTTGGAATGTGAAATAAAATTTCCTTCCTTGGTTTCCAAAACTTGGAGGCCAAGGAAATAGTGCAAATAATGCAAGTCAGTCATTTGAAATTTCTTCTTAAGGATGGATTTCACATGGTTTAAAAGTTTAGGGTCACTTCCAATGAAGATTAGGGCATCAACATAAAGAACAAGGATTATGAGATGGTTTCCTACGTTCTTGGTATACACATTAGGATCATATTGGCATCTAGAAAATCCGTTGTCAATAAGAAATCTTTCCATATTGGCATACCAAGCTTGGGGATCTTACTTAAGACCATAAATAGATTTTATTAAGGAAAAAAACAAGGCTAGAGTAATTCTAGACATAGCCAGTAGGTTGTTCCATGTAGATTTATTCTTGAAAATACCCATGCAAGAAGGCGGATTTGATATCCATTTGATGGGCCTCCCATTTATGTGAGACTGTAATGGATATAACAAGGTAGATGGAATTCATTTTGGCTACAAGCGTAAAGGTTTCATTATAGTCAATTCCTTCAACTTTAGAAAATTCTTTGGAAACTAATCGATCCTTGTGTCTTTCAACACTTCCATATGATGCATACTTATTTATGTAGACCCATTTACATCTGAAAAGTTTTCTCCCTTTCGGAAGAGGTACAATATCCCAAGTATCATTTTCCATTAAAGAACAATAATCTTTATTCATTGTTGTATCCCAATCTACATGACCTAAAGCTTCTGCAAATGTCTTTGAATCACGAGTCTCTGAAACTTGAGCCAAAAGAGAAGAGGCTCGTTAGAACTTTGAACGTGTTCAATGATGATATGAAGGATCACCGAAAATATCACCAACTTCTTCTCATGTTGAATAGACCCATCTAGGAAGTGGTGGTGCTGGTGCAGGTTTAGGTTCAATATACTCATCTGGAGGAAGGTGAGCAGACAGAGGTGGTTTTTCATCCTCATTGTCATCATCTAAAGAAGAAGAAACCATAATAGGAAAATAAATAGGCACAAATGTTTAAGATGGATCACATGTCGAATTAGGCTCACAGGCCAATATATTTTCATCAAATTTAACATCTCTTGTAATAATAATTTCATTGGAATGAGGTTGAATAATTTTTTAACCTTTGACATCTTCAAAATAACCAACAAATATACACTTCTCACTTTTAGGTTGCAATGATTTCCTTTTCTCATTAGGAATGTGAGCCCATGCTACACTGCCAAATACACAGAAGTGACTTACATCTAGCTTAAGTTTATTCCTTGCTTCTTCTAGTGTTATATTTTTAAGAGCCTTTATGGGAGTGTGATTTACTATTTAATTTTCACAATTATTGGCTTCTTCCCAATACTTTAGACTTAATCCCTTAGATTGGATCACATAATTAGCCATTTATTTTAATGTGTGGTTCTTTCTCTCAGCAACACCATTTTGTTGTGGTGTATATGGAACATTGTGTTGCATTTGGATTCCCTGTGCAATGCAGTAACTTGTAATTTGATTGTTCACTTATTCTCGCCTCCATTATCTGTTCTTAACCTATGAAGTTGATGCCCAATTTTCTTTTCTAAAAGGGCCTTGTAGGCCAATAAATTGTCAAAAAATTTTCTCTTAAGTTTTAAGAAGTAAACCTATGTGCTTCTGGAAAAAGTCATCAATGAAAGTTAAAAAATACTTGCACCCAGAAAAAGAAGGAGAAGAAAGTGGACCACACAAGTCACTGTGAACAAGATGCAAGGGGGGGCGATGTGTGCCAAGAGGCACATTTGTCAAAACTATCCTAATGATGTTCGTCGAGAACAAAATTGACACAAACACTATCTTTGCATGAAACCAGAGGAACATCAGTCACCCTATTTTGAGTACATAGTTTCTACAATGAGCCGTATTTTAGATGACCAAATCACTCATGCCAAAATTTTCTCAAGTCATTTCTATGAGAAACATAAACTGATGGAAAAGATGATGAGCCAAAATTTTCAAACTTGTACAACCTATTAATATCAACAACAATTACAGGTGCAAGAACACACTGAGGATCTTTTAGATCCTTGATTACAACTTGGTGAGGTGAAAACTCTACTATTTTACCTTCACTTGAATAAATGATTTTAATATATTGATATAAGGTTGCGGGAAATACTTGGAACACATAATACATCATTAAAATGACCATTATCTACCTGAACTATTCCATACCCTACAACACTAAGAGATCTATCATCATCAAAAAATATTTTCTTGGTGATACATTCATTTAGAGTAGAAAATATGACTTTATTCTTAGTTGTATGACAAGATTCCCCAGAATCAATAAGCCACTCATAAGAAGTAGAAGTAGAAGTTTCATTGAAGGAGAAACCATAAGCATAAAGTGCATTCCCATGAGAAGAAGAAGAATAAATAGAATATATACTAATTATGTGTTTCTTCATTGTTTCTTCTAAAGATTCCATCTTCTTAAAACATTTGGACTCATCATGACCATCTTTCCCACAAAATTTTCAATGTCTTTCAGTCTTCTTGCTTTTAGATTTTGCTCCTTTGTCACCATTAGGAGTGGAATCTGGTTGAGAGGGGTTGGGACCCTTGTTTTTCTTCTTTTTTGGGGAAGGATGTTTCTTCTTGGTTTTCTTGGATTTATCTTTCTGTTGGAATACTAAGGATTTATTGGAGGTACTTGTAGTGCTAATCAATCCAAGTTGTAGAAGCTTATCTTGCTCTCGAATTAGAGCATCACAAAAGGACTCAAGGAATGGTTTTTTATAAGGAGCCCCTAGAGCTTCTCCGGTGGCATAAAAGGTAGATACAAAAACATAATATGCAATACCAAGCTTATCAAGAATAACATATATGCATTGATCTCCCGACATATCTATTTTAGATTCTATACATAAGAGTCTAAGTGTTTTGAACTTACATAAGTAATCTTCAATGCAAGGAAAATCATTTGGACTTAAGGTCATTAACTGATTCTCCAACTAGTGGGCTTGAATAATATTGTGTTTACCAAACACTATTTCAATATTTGCCCAAGCATCATCAGGGCCATCAATTCCTTGAAGGTGAAACCTTAAATCATGAGAGATCTTCATTCTAATTAGTCCACGTGCTTCTTCATTATTATTGGACCATTTGAATTTATTTTTATCATCAGTGGGTTCTATTTATTTTCCCAAGGTAATTTGATACAATCCTTTACTTCTTAAAACATCCTCCATATGTGATTTACATGAGAAGCAGTTGGTATTGGTAATCAAAAGATCATTGGGATATTCCATATTAAAATATGAAGAAAAATGATGAAATTGATGGTCTGGATGGAAATATCTCGAAACAATAGGTCGTTTAAAAAAATGACACTGCAAATGGACTTTGGATGTGAAAGTTATTCCCTTTTGAAAAAAGGCATAAATGGTAACCAAAGAGCCACATGGCAAGTAGAAGTTGGTCCACATGGTGATACTCCTCTTAACTATGCCTACAAGCTCACGTTTTTAGAAATAAGTTACTTATGAAGTGACCCACTTTTATAGAATAGGCGAGAATCACTTTTACAATGAAGTTAATTTGTAAATGAAAGTTGCATGCAAAATAACTTTAAATACAATATTAAAGTTATTTAATAGTGATTCACTTTTATAACTCAAATGAACTGCACTTTACAATAAATGCATGCACTTCTTCAAAGACTTGAACTCAAGACCTCTTACTTAATAAAGAAACTTTTAACCAAGTGAGATAGTGCAAAACATATTATATTATTTATAAGGAGGATTGTTGTTGTTGAAGACAGCCTTGGAGAGCATGCTCATAAAGAACTCTTTTCATACAATAATGTTTTTTTTCTTCTTGACGACAACAAGGGTTACATATCAGTTAGCTTACCTGAAAAATGCAACGTTTTCCTATGTTTCTGATTTATTGAGATAAAACAGAGCACACGATAAAGAGCATACAGATATAGGAAAACCCTTTCTGTTATGTTTTTGATTTTCCGAGATCGCGTAGGGCATAGTGCAAAGAGTATACATAGATAAAAAGAGTAGCAATTGGGAGATAAAAAAAATAAAACCAAAATTTATCTCTGCAAAAATTTTAAAAAGGCGTATTGGGGCTTTATACCTCCAAATTTGACTGAAATGGTTGTATATTGGGAAAACAAAAACCTTTGCGAGTGAAAAAAAATCGTTCGCAACTAAAACAAGCGCTCGATATGCATTGAAATAATCACTTCATCCTAGAAATGTACAAAAATGGTAGAAACCAGAGATGCGACAACATGACTTCATGATATCGATCTACAATGAGAGCAGGTCTTCAAATGTGCTTTGATACCATGTTTGACCACATAGGTATTCCAACAGAGGAAGAAAACCTTTAGTAACCAATCACACAACCAAATAAAATATCAACACACCGATGTTTTGACATGGTAAAACCTCTACGGAGAAACATCTGTGACACCAACCAACATAGCCACTTGGAGCAATTTATTAATACAACATAAAAATATTACATAGTGATTTACACGATATTTTCTCACAAATGATCATTGGAAAATGACCCTCCATTCTATTTAAATAGATATCATGTACCAATTGGGTGTTAATCGATGGATCAATGTAGCCATTAAGATCAAGGAGAATATGATCCGTTGAATCACTATATATTAGGAACATATCGTGACTGTCAGATTTCCTAACTACAAATTCATACTAATGCATACTAAATAAACACACTAAGAAACACACTTTTACCTAATGACACATTAGACCAATTTGATCTTAACTAACTCCTAAGTGTCTAAATATCCTAACACTACTTCTCATGGAAAACTTGTATGGTGGATTTACTAGGAAATAGGTCAAATTTATCGAGTTATCTTGAGAATACATATTTCCTTTGTTCAACTAGCAAAGAAAGACAATTGGGATAGTAAAAATAATTAAGCACATTGATTACTTGGAATTTCCATCTCTAAGGATCTACAGTTTTACCTTCAAGGAATTGAAAAACTAGATGTAGCTTGGAAAAGGTAGAAACCGTGTTTGGTAAACATAATAAGGTTCAATCTCACCAACTCGAAAATTAATTGATTACTTTAAATCCTAATGATTTCTCTTGCATTGAATATGATCTACCCAAATTTGAAAACACTTACACTTACACGTTTTTTTGAAGAATGTAAGATCACAGAGAAGGATGAACAAATTATATGTTATATTCTTGATAAGCTTAACAATAATGCCTATTCCATTTTTGTATTTACTTTGAGTCCACTAGAAAAAAAAAATTATTAGTTAAGGAGGTACTTATAAAATGCCCTCTTTTAAAGCTTTTTGTGATTCCTCAATTGGAGATAAATATAATCTCTTGCATCTTGGACTGATTAACAATATAGGTACATCTAACAAAGCCTTAGTGGCACAATAGAAGCAAGGACCCAAGAATCCAAAGATACAACATCCTCACAAAAACAAACAAAAGAATGGTCCCAAACCCTCTTAGCCAAATTTGACTCCCAATGGTGATAAAGGAACAAAATCAAAAGGCAAGAAGATTAATAGAAATTATCCTTTTTGTGGGTGATATGGTCATATGGATTCTAAATGTTTCAACAAAAAAGAATCCTTAGAAGCAACAATGAAGAAGAAAAACATCAATCTTGATATTTTTTCTTCTTACTTCTTTTCTAACTCTTCTTCGCATGGACATGCACTTTCTACTTTTGTTTTTTCATTCAATGTAACATCTATTATTTCTTATAATGTGTGTGTTATTGATTCTATATAATATTATCGTATGACTAAGGATAGAGCTATATTTTCTTATATTAATGAAGGTAACATCAAACAAATATTTATTGGTGATGGTAGATCTTTTAGTGGTGTAGGGTCTAGAATAGTTTAGCTATATGATGGCCATTTTAATGATATAGTTTATGTGTTCCTAGGATTTCCTACAACTTTTTATCCATATATTAAATCACTCATTTAGGTGAAGGTGAAATAATAGAATTTTCACCTCACCAAGTTGTAATCAAGGATTTAAAATATCCCAAGTATGTCCTAGAAATTTTATTTGTTGATGATATTGTCAAGTTGTATATATTTGACATATTTGGGTCATCATATCTTCCATCCATTTTTGTTTCTCATAGCAAGGAAATAAAAAAACTTTGGCATAAGTGATTAGGTCATATAAACTATCGCTTATTGCAACAACTATGTAATCAAAATATGGTGACTAGTTATCCTCTTGTTTCTTATAGAGACGATGTTTGTCCTGGTTATGTTCTCATCAAACATCATCAAGGAAATTTCAACAAATGTACCTCTTGGCATTCCTTGCCCCCCTTGCATCTTATTCATAATGATTGTGTTGTCTACTTACTTCCATTTCTTTCTTTGGGTTCAAGTAATTCTTTAATTTAATTGATGACTTCTCTAGGTGCACTTGGGTTTATTTCTTAAAACTTAAGATTGTTGTTTTTGACATATTTTTGGCCTACAAGGTCCTTGTAGAAAAACTATCTAGACGTCATTTAAAAATTTAAGAATAGATAAGGAGGAAAATACATTGACAACAAATTTACAACTTACTATACTACACAAGGTATTTAGATGCAACAATTTGTTCCATATACACAAAAATAAAATAGTGTTGTTAAGAGAAAGAATCAAGCACTAAAAAATGGCAAATTGAATGATATGATCTAATGGATCAGGTCCTCATTTTTGGATAGAAGCCATTAATTATGAAAATGACATAGTTAATCATACTCCCACATAAGATTTAAAAAATATAACTCTAGAAGAAGTATGGAGTAAAATTAAACCAAATGTAAGCCACTATTGTGTGTTTGGTAGTGAAGCATAGGCTCACATTCCTAATGAGAAAAGGAAAGCATTACAGCCTAAGAACGAGAAGTGTATGTTTGTTGGATATTCTAAAGATGTAAACGGTTACAAAATTATCTAGCCTCATTCAAATGAAATTATTAGTAGGAGAGATGCTAAGTTTCATGAAAGTATCTCCTCCTATGTGCCTAATTTAGTAGGAGAGATGCAAAGTTTGGTGATCCTTCAAATTAGGGTCATACACATTCACAATTCCAATGAGCCTCCTCTTTTTTGGCTCAAGTCTCAGATACCCATGATCCATAAACAGTTGCAAAAGCTTTTGTCCATCTAGTTTGGGATGCAATAATGAATGAAGAATATATTTCCTTAATGGTCTCCACGATTCTTGGGATCTTGTACCTATTATGAAAGGAAGAGAATTTGTTACATGTAAATGGGTGTATTGAACTAAGTGTGCATAAGATGGAAGTGTTGAAAGGAACAAGGCTTGATTCATTGCTAAAGGATTTTCTCAAGTAGGAGGAATTGACTATACTGAAACCTTTTCCCTTGTAGCCAAAATGAATTCCTTGCACCTTGTTATATCCCTTGCATCTTTATATAAATGATAGGTCCATAATATGGATGTTAAATCCACCTTCTTGCATGGGGATTTGCAAAAATACATATACATGGAACAACCTCCTAGTTATATTCAAAATGACTCCAACCTTGTTTGATACCTTAAGAAATATCTATGTGGATTTAAGTAATCTCCCTAGGTTTGATATGCTCAAATGGATAGCTTTCTTCTTGACACCGAGTTTTCAGGATGTTAATCTGACCCTAATGTTTATACCAAGAAAGTACGAAACCATCTCATCATACTTATTTTTATGTTAATGACCTTATCCTCACTATTAGTGACCCCAAAATTTTAATCCATTTGAAATCCAACCTTAAGAAGAAATTTGAAATGAAAAAATTAGAACATTTGCATTATTTTCTTGCCCTACAAATATTGTAAATCAAGGAAGTAATTTTTCTTTCCCAATCTATATATGCATGTGAACTTTGTTGATTTCACATGGAACATTGTAAACTAGCCCCATCTCCCTTCTAATCCAAAGTCAAATTACCACCACCTGAAGTAGATGCCACTTTGTATTGTTAATTAGTTGGTATCATTTTGTATGACTCATACCTATCCTAATATTTCCTTTACTATTTGCCTTATTCCCTAATATATGTAAACACCCTATGAGATCCATTAGAAAGAAACAAAAATGATACTTTACTATATTTGGGGTACAATTCAATTTGGAATACATTATTGTTCAAGGGGTGCTCCTTTGTTAGTTTCTTTCACTGATTTTGATTGGGTTGGTCACCCTAATTATAAGAAGTCTACTACATGTTATATTTTTAATATTGGTTCTAGAGCTATCACTTGGTCTTGTAAAAAGTAACATGTCTTTTCGCTTTCTACCACAAAATCAAAGTATCAAACAACAATTAGTGTAAGTTAAGAAATCTTGTGGATTTTATAGGTCCTTTAGAGTTTGGATTCCATTAGCAACATCCCACCACCCTCTGAAGCGATAATCAAAATTTCATTCCAATCATGAAATATATACTCAACATTAGTGCAAAAAACACATTGAGCTACACATGAACTTCATTAGAAAGCTTCTTTTAGATTACACTCTCGAAGTTCTCTTTCCATGCATTGTTTTCCAAGTTACAAACCCAAGGAAAACCCCCAAGTACTTCCTCTCATTTCGAGGATGGTACCTATGGTAAACCCTATAATATTAAGGGAACAAGGCCACTCAAGAACAAGTCTCAAAGCCATTACAATAATATACTCATTGAGATTTCAACATGTCACTTACAAGAATTGAACTTGTGTGGGGAGGATAACAATAATTCCTCCCAATCACCCGAGCTAAACCAAATTGACTCTTTATTTCCCTACGCATGATAAAGTTGTGAACATTTTCACAAATACGCTTGTAGAAGTAAAGTTTTTTAAAGTTTGATCTATGTTAGGAGTTCAAAAAATTGTCATTAAGGGGGGAATAGGCTCTAATGACTCCTTTCTTCTCCTATTGTGTCATCCTTGTAAATTCTTAATACTTTGCCAAGTTGTTCATAAGGGGGCGATGTTAGGATATTTAGAGACTTAAGAGTTAGATACAATCAACTTAGTCTAATGTGTCTTTAGGTATAGTGCGCTTCTTTAGTGCTATTTATAATTATCTTTTTAATCTAGTGGTCACAATTTTGTTTTACACAAATTCATCTTATTCTCAATATTAATGACACTTGTTATATGGATCAATATCCAATTGTTCCATGATCTCTATTTAAAGAGCATGTAGAGTTATCTTTTGATGATCAAAGTGTGAGAGATTCATATCTAAATTATTTTATTTTTTGCATTAATATATTGCATCAAGTGGCTACATTAGTAGGGACCATGGATTATTTAACTTTGTGATGATTTTAACCACATAATACACTAGTATAGATCTTTGATATACTTGTGTGAGTTTCCTTAAGGTTTTAAACCTATGTGAATACCCAATTTAAGGAACACAATGTAAAAAAGAAAAGAAAAAAACATATATTTATTCTAATGTAAATGAATATACAAATCATAATAAAGTAAACTAGCATAGTTTCTTTTTTATCCCTCATTATGCCTAATAAATCCCAAATTAAAAAGAATTTATGATGGTAAAATTAAAAATGTGGATCCATCCTAACTCTAGATCCATTAAAAACTGAAACAAGTCAAACATAAATTAATATACAAATTTTTAGGTGTTTAAAATATTGCAAGCTAAAAAAAATTTAGGCTAATATTTGAATGTGTAACCTGAACCATTTTCCTAAAATATATTGTTGAAGAAGAAACCATATATTAAAGATCCAAATGTTTAACCAATAAATATAAAATAACAATTTAAAAAAAATCAAAGTGTACATATTCTACCTGTACTAAAGGATAGGTTTTTAAGAAATAATTTAAAAAACAAATAATTTGGATTAAATTTTACATTACTTATTAGAAAAACCTAACCAAAATGACAATTTGTAAAAGTATTAAATGAGGTGCATAGTTTTATATAAAATTAAATCAAAATGATCATAATTAAAAAACCTAATCAAAATGACAATTTGTAAAAGTATTAAATGAGGTGCATAGTTTTATATAAAATTTAAATCAAAATGATCATAATTATGATCTAATTGATGATGTGTATATGTTAGTATAATTTTTCATAGGAAACAATAACCTAATCAAAATGACAATTTGTAAAAGTATTAAATAAGATACATATTTTTATATAAAATTTAAATCAAAATGATCATAATTATGGACTAATTGATGGTGTGTATATGTGAGTATAATTTTTCCTTAGGAAACAAAGGATTTGGAGTACCTTTGACATTAGTTTTAGTAAAATTAAAATGCTAATTTGAAAAAAGAATGGAATAAAATGCCTATATTTAAGAAAAAAAAAAGAGTTGAAATGGGTATTTAAAATTTAACCTATTTAAAAAAAATTCAAATAAACAATTTATGTGTTATTAAATTTTCATTTTAAAAATTCATATATTTCAAATGAGTAATTAATATATGTTAGAAATTTTTCTTATTGTGTAAATGGTTTTGGAAGTTTCAAAACCACTTACACAATTTTTATACAAAAGATTTTTTAACAATTATGACTAATTGTAAAAACTTATACTATCAAAAGGAATACATGTTTAGCTATTACCCACATTTTATAAGACAAAAACCTACTGTAAGAATTATTCAGTTTCCAGAACAGAACTATAACAAAATAATACATAATTATTATGAATTAATCATATATTTTATTCAAAATATTTTCTAACAATTATGATTAACTATAAAAACTTACAATCTGAAAAAAAAAATACATATTTAACCATTACCCACATTTTATAAAACAGAAACTTAATGCAAAAATTACTCAGTTTCCAGAACAAAACTGTAACAAGATAGTACACAATTACTATGAGTCTCTCTCATTCATATATATATATATATATATATATATATATATATATATATATGAATGAGAGAGACTCAGAGTAATTGTGTAATATATATTGTATATATATATATATATATATATATATATATATATATATATATGGGACAAGAGAGGGGGTCCCTTGTCCCATAAGCAAGGGGGTCTCATACACCAATTTGGTGTACTCGCTTGGCCATGACCTTAAAAATAGATTATTATTATTATTATTATATATATATAGGGTTGTGCGTGCAGATTCCAAACATTATTCGCAATAATAATTCAATAACATCACTACGATGCTATGACAGTATCAAAGTAACACAACAACGATCAAACTGATCGTGAGGGTTGTCAACACAACCCCCGCAGTGGCTTTGATGTTTCTCCACCAGACTGTGTTTTTGCAACGGCTAGTTTTCTTAGCAAATTTGAAACTCTTGTCTTGTATGGATCCAGTCTTCTCTATCAGCACCTCTAATTTCTCACCTCTCTCTAGTATTTTTTCAATATTCTCCACCATTACATGACGGACCTCGCTCAGTTCCGCCAGTATTCCGGTAATCCTGTTGGCATTTGGGTTGTTAGAGTAATAATCCATCTGCTGACTGAGTACTCTTGAAAATTCATCATTCATAGCATAAGCAAGGGCCGTATGAATATCTCGATCGCCATAATTTTTCAGAAAAGTTCCATGAATATCATGCAGAAACGCATAAGGGATCATCCGTCCAGCTCTATCGTCCGCCATACACAAAACCGTCAATCCTGCGTCTCTACTTCTCTTCACATGATAAATATTCCGATCATGCGCATAAGATACGTAGCTATCACCGTCGCGGGTAGCTTCAGGCATCCTGTCCAGAATTTGACGTGCAATAGCTTTTGCAGGACTGGGAACCGCACTGAATTCAGCCAATACTGTGGAACCACGAGCTACCAGGGCATAATGTATTGCCTTGTGGGCTGCCACTGCCTCTGAGTATTCCATTTTTACTAGAATACAGCGGAAACGTCTCCAAGTTAGTTGCAATGAATAAATAGTAAATTGCAAGGTCGTTTTTTAGCTATTCAAAATATATATATACTTTTGTAGATTTTACCAATCAAATAGTGGGTGGAGGGGATCTCATATATCAATTTGATGTCAGTTATTTGGCTTGGTCGTTACCTTAAAAATAGATTATTATTATTATTATATATATATATATATATATATATATATATATATATATGGAGGAGATTTACGAGACAACCCATTACCCCATGCCGACCTGCAATCCAGTATTAAGGGCTTTGAAATTGGTTAATATTAGTGTTATTTTGTTTACATGGCTTTAGCTTGGGCAACAGATTTGTTATTCTCTCTATCTCAAATATGTTGGTCCTTTATAATAAGGTTAGAAGGATAGACATCTCACCATAAAGACTTAGTAAAGGTTCTTCCAAACACCTCTGCCCTTGCTAAGTCACAAATTATCCTATATACCTAACTTATTAGCTATTAAATATACTCTTGGTTTATAAGGATAACCAAATCTATCCCTAACCTAACCTAACCCAAATACCTCCAACAAATTTACCACCAAAATTTACCACCAAATCGCATGGTCAAAAGAAATAATAATACTATCATTTTGAAAAAAACGGAAAATGCCACTCAAATTCATCCAAAGCTTGATAACAAGGTGGAACCCATAGACCATATGGGGATCTTTGCAAACATCTTAAGCTTCGAAAGCTCTCTTTATCCCCTACCAAAGTAGGTACTATGGTAAACCTTAAGGTGTCCAAATTCCACTAATCTTCAAATATATCGTGATATAAGTTAATGGTTTTAGAAAAAATATAAATATTTTTTATATATTTTAAATTTTGTAATTATATATATATATATATATGTGTTTAAAATGATTTTGATGTTATATTATTTTATTGTGTTTGTAAAAAAATATTGATTATTTATCAAAATAAAAAAAATATTTTTACAAATTATATAATTGTTCCGTGTATACAAGGTTTGACCTTGTATGGATAGTTTGCAGGTTTTAACACTAGTTCATAGATCGGAAGAGTTGATGTAGATGTGCCTTTCACTTAGGAACTTGCTTGGACCCTTTGCAAGTCCCACGACAAGGATGACACAAGGTTCTGGATGGACAAGGTTCGTCCTGGGAAAATCTGGAAAACCATTAAGCTATACTGTAATACCCTTGTTTTCCCTATCTTGTAAATATAACTATAACTTTCCAAAAGACTATGGTTAGATTGAGTATGTGTGGATGTTGGAATTGATGAACCTTTTTGTTAAAGAAGGTAATGTATGTATTTTTTTTATTAAATGAAAATGATAGTGTTGCATAACTGTTGAGGAGGGGGTTTGCCAAGGTAGATCATGATGCTATGAGAGAGATGGTGAGGGGAACCAACAATGGTTGAGATGACCCCCACCAGAACAGTACCTTACTGGATTTAAATTACTTAGACCCAAAAAAACCATCTGACCCATAAATAAGTTACTAGTCAGGTTGGTAGTTGGGAAGTCCTCCTCAAGAGTTAATGAGGAGATGGGAAGAGTACCCATATGAAAGACTTCCTAACCTAACCACGAGCTGAGAAATCAGACCAATACAATCTTGTTGAGGAAGGAAAAAAAAGAAGGGGAATAAGAGGCAGAGGCAGATCTATGAAGAGATGTGTTGAGAGACCATTTTTCTGGAGAGAAGAAAGCACATGTAATTCTCTGGTTCTAAGGAGAACTGAGAAACAAGCTTGTTATGGGTGCAAGAAGCTCCTAGCAGCGTTTTCAGTCCAAGCTGATAAACAGGGTTGCAGAGAAGACGAGTGACTATGGAAGTACTCATTATAGACCCCCTTTCTTGGTAGAGAGAAAACCATTTTTCCAAGTTCCTATGGGAGGAGGAGAGCAACCTTTGTCCCCAACTGTCGCTGAACAAGAAATGAGAGTCTCTCTCAGAGCATCATGATCTAGCTAGGGGGTGGCCAGTGGTAAATCCATCCAAGAGTGGTTGTGCCTATGGTTGGGTAGAAATAGGCACCCCTCTTAGGAGTTGCTTCACAAATTTTTGTTTCCTGATAAGTATTTTTATGCTATGTATACTAGGATTGAAATGATGGTTGAATGCATGTGTCTATGACTAAAAATTGTATTGTATGATTAAAGTAGAAATGCTTATTTTTTTTCTATGAATACATGCTTTTGAATGGTTTATGTTTGCTTCATCTTAGCAAATTGAGAGCTATGAGACGTAGATCTATAAATAAAACTAAGAATAAGTTTTCCGATCCTTGTATTGATTTGAAAGTCCTTAAGGGAATTTCTCCTAAGGATTGGTCTTGCAAGATAAGAATCGGGGTTGACTTCGCTAGAATGTTTTGTTGGTATTGTGGTAGTTGCGGGAGGTATTTACCTCCACGTGTAAACTTGATGAGAATAGAATACTCCAGGAAGTAAGAAGAAACCTTAATGAGTTGGCTAATAACCCTAGAAGACTTGTCGACTCAAGAAGATAATTTATATTAGGTTATTAGCCTCCAAGACAAGAAGTCGGCCATAATAAATAATAATATTCTGAACAGACAGATACCCAGAATGAGAAGTCGACCCAGGTAGTTATCCAGAATTACTATAAATATAGGAGGCCATTCTTCATTCTGGCAGGCAGTCTTAGAATTGCAGAGCAACACTTGTGCGCAATGCAGTGCCTAGTTTTGTGCGCAGGTTTGGAGGAGAGCTGCTGGTGCAGCTGCTGCAACTAGCAGTTACATTTTGGCTTGGAATATCTCTTGGCTAGGGTTTGGACTATCTGATCAACTCTTGTTGGTGCACTATCCTTGGGTAAAGGTGTGCTACCCTTTGTGTGGCTATCTAGCGTAGGGTTTGCTTCTGGAGTGATTCTCTATCAAGGTTAAGGTGCTTGGAGGGTGGCTTCGACCTATGGTTAGGTGATAATAGAGATATTGTCAATGGTAAAATGATGACATCCATTATATTCTAACAGGTTATGGGCCCACACCTCCTTTATTCAGTATAACCGCTGGAATGAGACATATCCATAAGGATATTGAGCTCATTGAAGAACTTCCACTAGGGTTTCTAGCAAAAGCAGTCACCATAGCATTGTCGCTGGGGTTACTAGCAGGTGAAATTGCAGAAACCCTAATCCTCTCGTTGAGGCACCTTAAGTGAATGGATTGACCTAATCTCTAGATAGATCAGTGCACCCTAGACTAGTGCATCTCCTGGTACTCTCAGCAAGCCAAGATGTGAAGTTTGAGTTTTTGGTCAAATCTAGGGTTGACCAAGTCAAAGTAGCCATGACTTACTCTATGAAGTTAGAGAACAAGTTAGATGGAGCTTCTAAATTCAGAGCGTGGAAGACAAGGATTGACCTCATCCTTGCCAATAATAAAGTGTTGGATATCGTGAAACCAAAGTTTGAAGAAGGAAAAGAGAAGGAACGATAGAATGTTGCAACTATGGAGAAGTTCAAAGACGGTGACATCAATGGCATGAGTATCATAGTGGACTCTATAAAATACCACTTGATATCCTACATCTCCCATCTTGAATCATCGAAGAAGATGTACAATGCCCTAACAAACCTCTTCTCAGTTAGAAAGATTGGACAGGTAATGAGTCTGAAGAACAAACTCTGTGACATGAAGATGAATGATGATGACAACCTAACATCATACTTTGTGAGAATCTCTCAGTCAAGAGATCAACTACAAGCTATTGAAGAGATCGGTTTAGAGAAGGAATTGGTAAACATAGTACTCAATGGTCTTCCCAAGACATGGGATGCATTTTCTGCAAGCATGAACACAAGGAAGGAGTATCCTACATTTGAAGAACTTTGGACTTGTTGTGATCAAGAAGAATCAAGGATCAGTGCAAAAGAGAAACCCCAAAAGAAGTGCGATGATCAAGCCTTCACAACAAGATTCAAGGTTTTCAGGAACAAAAGGAAGTTTGGTTCAAGGAGGAAGCCAAATCAAGAGAAAGATATTTCAGAAATACAATGCTTCAAATCTCGAAGGTATGGTCACTTCTGAAGGTAACACTACTCTTATTAGTTCTTGTACATATCTTGTTTGCATCATCTCTGTATATCTTGTATATCTATCTCTTAGAAGATAACGTGTTCCAAGAAAAAACATACCTATGGAAAAACAACAAAATAAGGATTGCTATCATTATATAAGTTAGATCATACAAATCATGTGGAATTTATTACAAGACAAGATGGAATCAAAATCAATCTTGAAGAGACTTAGAAGAAGCAAAGACAGAAAAAGTCAGCAATCAAGAGAAAAATGGAGAAAGACTTATGACGTTTTGTAGAAGAAAATAAGGATGTAGACGAAAGCGTGGACTCTGTCAGACGGAGGGAGCGGATTATATGCACTCATACATGAAGCAAGGATTAGGAGGGAGCTCATCCTATTATCTATTGAAGATGATGAAGTATATATCCATGATAGCATCCATGGAAAACAATACGTGTTCAGTTCAACCGCAGAAGAAGACTTCTTTGAAGAAAAGCCTCTAAGTATCCTTGGTTGTCCATCCACATCCGTGATCCTATGATGAAAGAAAGAAATGGAATCTATAAGAAACTCCACGAGCTAAAGAAAAACATTAGGAAGAACATGAAGAATCCAAGAAAGAAAGAGAAGCCAGAACATCCATTCATTGTATTAAGAATCACAATATTACCAACCTGATATGAACTTACTAAAAGTAATCAAGTAGAGGAACAAAAATTTGTGGTGAAGAACAATGTATATATGCAAGCATCGCAATATCCATAACTAGGGGTTCTCCCAGATGGAGGGAGAAGACTATGATGATTACTTGTTCTAGTAAACCAAACATGCCTCTACATGAGTCATTATATCATCCGCAATATCCATAGCTGGATTTCTACATCAGATGAATGCAAAGAATGTTCTCCAGAGAAATTGAATAAAGAGCATATGAAGAGCAACCTCAAGACTTTGAGGCATACAAAAAAGAGACCCTTGTGTGCAGATGGGAGAAGATAACTTGGTGGAGAATCTCCAGTGCACATCAGAAGCATGGTGAATATTCTCTATAATAAAGATATTATATCAGAATGATTACTCAGAAGATTAGGATGATGGATTGCCAATCCATGACAAAGATCTCATGATGAAAGAAGAAGTGCCACATGGATATGTTCCAGTTTGACTCTTTCCATGATGTTGTGAGCTAGCAAGAGGAATCCAACAATGATATAATTTATTGACCAGAGCTAAACCGGTGTTCCAGACCGAAGTACATTTGAAATCAAGCATTACATTATCCGCGATGAAGTCCAAAAAGAAGAAAGTGGTTATCCAATACATATCTCCACAGATGAGCAGATAAGAAGACATTTTGGTAAAAGATTCTGTTCAAAATGAAAGAGTTTGCATACTAAAGATGGAGCTCTTGGAGACGACTTCCTTATTGAAAAAGGAAGAGATGAATCCTAGGTTGGGAAGGAGCACTGATGTATTATTGATGGAAAATATTTTTTTCAGTTCGAAGAATGGTTTAGGATGAGCATATTCTTTCCATTTCGAAAAGTGGATTGAGATTTCTGACGGACAACGATTTCCCATTGTGATTAACATGGGAAATGGTCCATATTGTTGATGTACCATAGATAACGAATTCCCATTGTGGTTAACATGGGGAGTGGTGTAGGGAAGTCTCTCTTCTTGAGAGTTACTCAAGAAGACTGGCCCGCCTTACCGGAAAACAATTTCTCATTGTGGTTAACATGAGGAATGGTTCGTTTTGGATGTTGGTATAGGATAGTCTTTTCCTCTTGTGGTTAACAAAGGAAATGGTCTGGACATTCATTCCTTAGGGTGTATTCATTCTCTCCAGGTTGCACTTTGATTAGTGCCGGAGGAATGGCCTAGGGTGGGGAATGGTCCAGGCTTAACAATCAGGGACATACATTCCTTAGAGTAGATTCAATCTCTCCAGGTTACACTTTGTTTAGTGTTAGAGGAATGGCCCAGGGTGAGGAATGGTCCAGGCTCATAAATCAGAACAATCATTCTTCCTTGTTTGAGAAGAATAAGGCAGATAGCCCATTGTTGATGTTCTACTCCGAGGGAAGATATTCTTTCAAGATCTCACACATGTGAATGAAAGATTGGCCCAGATGATTTAGTTTATATCATAACATTGTTTCTCTACAGGTTGATATTAGATGATTGTTATGAATATTGTATGACAGTAGATGTATACTACTATGGTGGATGTGTTCCACTGTTCGTGACTATACGTTATTGATCAAGTACTTGTTTTCTACTTGGTGTGGTAGTGTACCACTAGATTGTAGTTATGTACTACTATGGATAGACACAATTGTGTTCTATTTTGTTCCGATTACCTTGAAGAATATCAACAGTTTGGTAAATGATTATCAGTCAAATAAATGATTAAAGGAAAGAGATTTTCCAGACAGAAAATGGTTCAGAACATCTACTCTTCTAGGACATATGTCCAGATTAGAAGAATGGCTCTTGTATCACTCTGTGGTGTGAGTGACTTAGCCAACATCATGGTTGATTACTCAGATGGAGTATGGTTTTGAGAGATGAATGGAGCTGATGACACCAATGGTGGTGATGATGATGATGATCTAGTCATGAGATAGTCTAGATGACTATGTTGATGCTACAAGGTGAATTGTATGTTTTGTTCTCAAGACCATTACCTGTAATACCTCCCTAGCTAGGAGGGAGTGTTGATATTATGGTAGTCGTGGGAGGTATTTACCTCCACGTGTAAACCTGGAGAGAATAGAATACTCCGGGAAGCAAGAAGAAACCCTAATGAGTTAGCTAATAACCCTAGAAGACTTGTCGGCTCAAGAAGATAATTTATATTAGGTTATTAGCCTCCAAGAGAAGAAGTCAACCAGAATAAATAATAATATACTGAACATATAGATACCCAGAATGAGAAGTTGGCCCAGGAAGTTAGCCAAAATTACTATAAATATAGGAGGCTAGTCTTCATTCTGGAAGGCAGTCTCAGAATTGCAGAGCAACACTTGTGCGCACTGCAGTGCCCAGTTTTGTACGCAAGTTTGGAGGAGAGTTGCTGGTGCAACTACTGCAGCTAGTAGTTACGTTTTGGTTTTGAATATCTCTTGTTTAGGGTTTGGACTATCTGATCATCTCTTGTTGGTGCGCTATCCTTGGGGAAAGGTGCGCTACCCTTTGTGTGGCTATCTAGCCTAGGGTTTGCTTCGAGAGTGATTCTCTATAAAGGTTAAGGTGCTCGGAGGGTGGCTTCGGCCTATGGTTGGGTGACAATAGAGATATTGTCTATGGTAAAATGAGCACATCCATTATATTCTAACATGTTTTAGTCTCGTTGATCCCTCAAAAGGTACCTTTCTCTGTTCTGGAATTTAAGCTCTGTGGACGAGAGGCGCTCCCTTCAAACCAGTTGTCCAAGAGACTACGGGCTCATGCCCATGACCTTAATCAAATCATGGGTAATAATTAAATGTGCAGCCCCAAGACCTGTCAAAGGACCCATATGACCAAGACGCAGGAACCTTTCGCTAGGTCTGAAAATAGCTAAGCTTTTATGACTTCAAAACTCTGGGAGTTCGGAGCTCTAGGACGCTATGACTTCACAACCTCCAAAACCAACAGAAGGCAACGTGATGGTTTTATTACCAATGAGTTTAACCGATATCTGGTGGTTTCACTTCTATGACCATGGGATTTTTCCCACCGTTAAACCCTGACTCACTTACCGGTCCCGAAGCAACGCGAGCCATAGATTCGAGGGTACTCGGGAGCCTCCCTAACCGTTGGGTTTACACTGCGGTTATTCTGGAATTGACCACTTTGGAGAACAGTGGTGTCACGACACCAAAACCCTTGAATGTTGAATTTGCAAATTAATGTGAGTTGTGGATTTCGAGAGTCCATTGAGAACCCCTCTCAACCGTCTGATCAACCAATGGGCAAACTTGCATATATAGTACTTCGGTGAAGTCCTACTCTGGGAGAAAAGGAGTGTGGAGCGGGTAGAACCCATGAATGTTGAACTCGTGAAGTGATGAGAGTTGTGGATCCAAGGATGCTTCGATACCTCTCCTGGACATTGGATCTAGATTGTTGTCAACCTGACGCTGACCACTCCCGGAGTAAATAGGATATTACACCGCAGAACCCCTAAACACTGGAGTTGTGAAGAAACGAAGGTTGTATATCGATGGATCTATGTGGACACATATTGACTGTGAGATCTAAGGGGTGTCAAGAGGCTATCAGTCTAAAGTGACATGGCATGCTAACGTTACCCATGGTGACGTGGACGCATGTTTGACATGCCACGTGTCACCTTGATTTGTGATTTTCAGAGACCCTATGTACCCAATAGAATGTGACACGTGTCACCCACTGATGGGGACACATGTCATATTTACCTTGCCACGTGTCATCCCCCTGGCACATATTTTCTTTCCCTATTAGCGGGTGGAGTACTAGAGACCCACATGTCCTTTCCTCTGCATTTAATACACCATCACATGTAAGGGTGAAGCCTTCAGGAGTCTGTGACTTCATATCTTCGGAGGTTTTGGGTGTAGTATCTTAGATAAGCTGAAAGGGTCAAAGAGCGGAGCCAAGTGGCAAGATTTTGGGGTCCTTTAGGAGTTCAATATTTTAGGACTCCAAAGGATATGACTGTAGAAAGAAAAAGGGGTGTTCAACGCTGAATTTCTCTTAAGCTTATGTGTTAAATGAGAATGATGTTCCACCATTGGATTTGACAGTCGATGGACTTCCACCATATATGCAGGAATGTTGGGGACTCTCCGGGACTTCGGGGAACTTGGGATGGTACAAATGAGACAGACCTATGTGGACGCCATGTGGCCCTTGACTAATAACACTCAAAGATCTTTGGAAGGGAATTTATCCCAATCCATAGCTAATATTTGAGAAGGGTAGTAGTTGTTAGATAGCTCTTGATGAGCAAAAGAGGATGAAGATCCTGGGGAAAGGATTCAATATGATTAAGGAAAGAAAAAAATTGATTCCCCGTCCCTAAAAAGAGTACTTAGGGGTCGAGTGTGTTACAAATTGGTATCGGAGTGGGAAACAACACTTGGCCTACTTGGGCTCATGAACGAGTCACTTAAAAGTATTATGAGAAAACTTTTAAGGGAGTAACACCCTACCTTAACCCTTTGATAAGAGACCTATTTAAACAACTGCTAAAGAGAGGAATAAGACTTTCTATTGTTGTTTTGTGTTTTGAAAGTTTGAATGGTTTGTTGTTAGTGTTCCAAATAAATAAGCCGACTTTACCTTATAAATTGTATGTGTTGTTCCCAAACCAGGAGGCAATTAACTAACATAAAATGTTTTATCAACACTCAAGTAGTTAATGGACAACAAGAAAACTGCAGCGTAAAGGATGGTGACACACCATGAGTTGGGGGAAAACTCCCACAATAGAGAGGAAGAGTCTTATGATAGGAGGGCAGTGGAAACCCCTCCATATCTGGATGAAACCGTAAGAAGCCTCATGGAAGAATTATAGAGTTGTACAGATGACAATGAAAGGATGATAAAAGAATAGGAAAATAAAACTGAAATTAATGCAGTCCTATTGCAAATCCTATCAGATATACAAATGAACTTGCAACATGGACCAACAGTTAGTCACGTGGACAAACATCATACTAGGAAAACTCAAAGTTCACATGAGATATGAAAGCATGGTCCTGAAAGTTGCCACACAAGGAGGAGCACCTCAAAGAAGGTCCAACATGGAGCCAAGAGACACTCAACGAAATAATCCTCTAGTGAGGAAACTTACAACTCCAAGGGATATTCTAGTAGAAAAACTAGTTCAAATTCCTAAAGGAAAAGAAATAAGATGAAACATTCCAATAGCCATGACCTTGAATAATTTAATAAAGTCAAACCACCCACTTTCACTGGAGAAATTAAGAAGGGGAAGAAGAAAAAGTTTGGCTACTAGGCTTGAAGACGTACTTTAGAGTCCATGACTACTCTGAAAACTTAAAGGCTCGAATAACCATTTTCAACTTCAATGGAAATACATCCATTTGGTGGGAGGACCTTGTGAATGTGAAAGGAATCCATGAGAAGGATTTGTCATGGAAACAATTTGAGAAATACTTCAAGAAGAAGTATCTATAAGAGAAATACTTTGATGGGAAGACCAAGGAGTTCTATGAACTCAAGTTAGGAAAAATCACAATAGATGAGTATATCAAGAAATTTCTTGAGATGATAAGGTATGTTCCCTACATAAAGGATGAGAAGGTAAAGATGCAATGATTTATTAGTGGACTTCCTCAGTCCTTCTAGGACATAATTGAATTTGATGAGCCAAAGACCTTAGAAGATTCCATTCGAAAGGCAAGGTATTGCTATGAGAAATTCAACAATAAGACAAAACCTCATGAGGACTGTAAGAAGAAAAGTAATTCGGGATTCAAGAAGAAGGGGTTTAAATTCTCAAGATTTAATAACCATGGGAAAATTTCTAAGATGAGCGTTCCTAATAGAAGTGTATATCAACAGAATTTTCCATCTCATAGTGGTACTAAACCCTTTGGAGCAGCCCCTAGTAAGATTGATAACACAAAGATAGAGCCTTTGAAATGTTGGGGTTGTGCAGAAGAACATATGCTAAGGGACTTCCCACATAGGAAACATAACAATAGGAGGATTTACAACATCCAAGAGGATACCACAGTCAATGATGTGGCTAGGAGCATGCCACAAATCTACGCATCCTTGGATAATAGACAAGCTAACCACCATGATTCATTGGTGGAGATAGAAGGTATGATTTCCAACCAACCAGTTTCCATTTTAATTGACCCTGGTTCTGATCTGAGTTATGTTGCCCCTCAAAATTTTGATAAATGTGAATTTCAGCAAGTAAAATGATGCAGGAGCATCTCAAGCGAGCCAGCGCGGAGACAAAAGATAGCGGAAAAGTGTGCAGCGCACATTTTGAAAATGTCTTGAAACATTAATGAAGTCATCAAGTGGAGGTACACTTGAAAAATGTAAACGGACCTTGAGTGATCCGCTCTCATCCTTAGTAGGTAGAAGGCATTTATGATAGTTAATGCAAGTAGATAGAATTTAATGCGTAGATTAGACAGTTTAGAATGAGAGAGGGAAACAAGATATATACACCCTCATTGTATTATTGTATGAGAGGGAAGAACATTACCAAGAGAAGAGCATACAAAGCTGGAATAGAGAAACTGTGTTTGAAAAACACCCATGTACAGAGATTTGAGTTAATAAAAGAAGTCTTAATTCAGATTCATGGCGTTGTATTTGTTTATTGTATTTTTATGATAAACGGTATGTTCATGGTTATACTCTTTCTGTTATACATTTTCTTTTATGCTATGTATGAATGATTTCTTGATTGAATGTTTGAAATCTGAGAGAGAGAGAGAGTAAGGAAAATGAGTTTCAATTGTTTCTCTATCTGAGCAAGAGTTTCTGCAAGGAGTGCAGTTGAATTGTCCGCAAGGAGTGCACCAACAAAGGGTTCAGAGGTTTGTCTCTGAAAGCTCAGGACAGACAACAATTGTTCTCATTTCCTCAGAGGTGTAGTTAGGCACAGGAGCCACGCAAGGTGTGCGCAGGATGGGTAGAGTTTCAGGTTTTGTAACCTGAATGACTTGTTGAGAGACTGCTGATGTAGGTGTGCATAGCGTCGAAGGGGATTCAACACTTGAATGTGTTTGAAATTCTGCCGGAAGGAGTGCGAGCAGGAGTTTTCTAAAATATTCAAAGTCGTGGAAAATTTAAGAAGGATTGGAACCTTCGAAGGGGTCGAAGGGAGGCAAGAGGCCAAGTACCTTGAAAAATTGACGGAAGGCATAGCGACATTGTGCCGCAGGAGGACAAGTTCCACGGAGAGAGATACTTTGTTTAGTTTGTGCAGAAGTTCTCAAGGGAAGAGACGGACGGTCGAAATTCTCTGTGGAGAATTCACGACATCTCATGAGCCGTCAGATCTCACAAAAGAGAAGGAGAGTTACAGCAAGTGTTTTTGAAGGGTTCAAGCTCAGGATAAGTAGAGCCGTAGATTCAAGCCAACAGGAGCCGTTGGATTTACCTGTGGATTCTATCTCGGGGGTTCGTGAGTTGAAGTTCCGAAATCTTGCATCAGGACTCGCGAAATCACGAAGCATGAAGTCCCGAGGGCGAAAGGATTGTGTGGGCCACTGAAGGTAGCAGGGCAGACACGTGGTGCACTATCGACAAGGGAGTCAATTTCGTTGACCATTTCGGGGTTTTGTGGGCGAAGTCCCAAAACCTTTGCATTAGAATTCGTGAAACCGCGAAGTCCAAAATCCCGATGGAATGAAGATCTATTGAAAATTCAACCTTGCAAGCGCATCAGAGTTTCGGTAATTCAGGTTTCGGGAGTCGAGGGGACGAGTTGCTCAACATCGCAACTCCCGAAATCGTAATAGGGAGAAAGGAAAATAGAGAGAGAAAAGCCCAAGTGTTATATATTCGGGTTTCATGGGTCTAACAAAGAAGACGCTTGACCATCGGATTCGCGAAATCACGAAGTCCGATCTCTCGAAGTATAAAGGGGGAAATTTATTGAAGTTGTTTGTGGGTGAAGATTTCCTGAAAGGGGAATAGGAGAGCCATTGTCAAGAGCTCTTCGGGCCAGTGGAAGAAGAAAGATCTTGTGTACGTGGACTTCTGACCCACGGGTTAGGAGAACCTGCGTCAGGTTTGGTATCAGAGTGCATAAAGGTTTCTTTGCTTTCTGTAGCAGGGAAAAGAAGTTTCACCATGCCACCGAGAAGAAGGGACAGGAAAACACCTGATACACCAGAGTATAGGGAAATGTCGAGAAGAAGGGGTAGGCAGATGCCTGATCCGGCCATGGAGAGATAAATGTGTGACCTACGCGCCAGACTTGAAGACATGGAGATAGCACAGAGGTGCACAATCGGTGGTGGGGATCTTAGTGATTTTGAAAGTGAAAATGAAGCTAAACATGAAGGGGAAGAAGTTGCAGCCAAAGATGCAGCAAACAAATGCCTGATTAGGGCTATTGCAAGAATGGGTACAAGAGCGAAGATGGACATTCCAGTTTATGAGGGAAATATGGATGCGGAGGAGCTTCTAGACTGGATTAGAGCTCTGGACACATACTTTGACTATGAAGATGTCGAAGAGGACAAGAAGGTCAAACATGATGTCACACGATTAAAGGGACATGCAGCATTGTGGTGGGATGAACTACAAGCTGACAGATGTTGCAAAGGAAAACAAAAAATCTAGTGTTGGGATAGGATGATCGCAAAGATGAAGGTGAAATTCATTCCCATGGATTATCAAATTACTCTGTTTCGAAGAATGCAAAACTTGAGACAGAAGCTGATGACAGTGAAATAATATATTGAAGAATTCTACAGATTGAACATCAGGGCAGGTCATTGAGAAAGCGATGATGAAAAACTTGCTAGGTACATGAATGGATTGAGATATGACATTCAGGATGAGATGAGCATGATGACCATCCAAACGGTGGAAGATGCTTATCAGATGGCTCTAAAAGATGAAGAGAAGCTGAGCCGAAAGCATGGTCAAAGAAGCCGAGGCAGAAGTCAGCCCAAAGGCAAATCAGTTGCTCAGGATAAACATCAGAAGCCCAAGGAGGACTGGAAGAAACCTCAGACTTGAACTGAGAGACGTGGAAGCTCACAGCAAGGGAAATATGCTGAACATAGAGGGTATCATATCGAATAGAGAGGAGAGTATGATGATAATAACATGTTTCCTCGTACTAGAGGTAGAGGAAGAGGAAGAGGTGGAGTAATAAAATGCTTCACGTGTGGAAAGGATGGACATAAGTCTTATGAATGTCTAGACAGAAAGAAGGAAGGTGGTGAGACTCACATCGCCGAAGCACAGAGGCGAGATATTGAGGTAGAAGATGCTGAAGGCGGAAGATCGTTGATGATGCGAAAAGTTCTTTTGACACCAGAGAAGGAGGTGGAGAGTTCTGTCCAAAGGAACAAACTTTTCCGGACTGCTTGCAAGACCAAGGATAAGGTATGTAAAGTCATTGTGGACAGTGGTAGCACAGAAAATCTTGTTTCAACGGAGATGGTAGAAAAGATGGAGCTGGAGACGATTGATCATCCAAGCCCATACAGAGTTTCATGGCTACAAAAATGACATCAGGTAACTGTCACTAAACAATGTTTAGTTGAATTTAAGATAGGAGGATATAATGATAAGATACTTTGTGATGTTATTCCCATGGATGTTTGTCATCTATTGCTGGGTAGACCGTGACAATATGACAGGAATGTGATTCATGATGGGAGAATGAACACATACACCCTAGAGAAGAATGGGAGGACTCACATGTTGCTTCCAATCAAAGATAAGGAGGTAAAACATGAATTAAGTAACACTGTACTTCTCATGAGTGGGAAGGAACTTCTTACAGAGGTTAAGAAGAAGGAGGATCCACAATTCATTTTGGTCAGGAAGATTATAATTTTTTTGACCAGCACAAGAGTGGATGATTTACCTGAAGAAATTCAGGAACTGCTGGAAGAGTTCGCTGACATAGTAGTGGACGAACTACCTCGTTCGTTGCCACCGATTAGAAGTATAAGTCATCACATTGATCTCGTACCGGGAGCTAGTTTTCCAAACAAAGCAACGTACATATTGACGTCGTAGGAGAATGAAGAGGTCAAAAGACAAGTCCAGGATTTATTGGACAAAGGTTTGGTCAGGGAAAGCTTGAGTCCGTGTGTTGTTCTGACAGTACTTAGTTTGAATACAGACGGAGGCTGGAGGATGTGTACTGACTCTAGGGCGATCAACAAGATAACCGTCAGGTACAGATTCCCATTGCCAAGGATGGATGATCTGATGGATTGCTTGAGTGGAGCAATTTTTTTTTCGAAGATTGATTTGAAGAGTGGTTATCACCAAATCCGCATGAGAGAAGGTGATGAGTGGAAGACAACCTTCAATACTAACGGAGGGTTGTATGAATGGATTGTTATGCCGTTTATCTTAACAAATGCACCAAGTACCTTCATGAGGTTGATGAACGAAGTCCTCAGGGAGTTCATCGGAAAATTTGTTATCGTATATCTGGATGACATACTGATTTTCAGTAAAACAGTGGCAGAACATCTGAAACATTTAACTACAGTAATGAAGAGGTTACAACAGGAGAAGCTGATGATAAACATGAAGAAATCCTCATTCATGAAGACAGAGCTCATTTATTTGGGGTTCGTTATTTAAGCAGATAAGTTGAGGATGGATCCAGATAAGGTGGAGGTAATCAAAAATTGGCCATCACCGAAGAATATCTTTGAGGTGAGAATTTTTCATGGATTGGCTAGTTTCTATCAGAAGTTCATCAGGAATTTCAGTGGAATTAGTGCACCAATGATGGATATAATGAATAAGATACATAAATCTTTTCACTGGACAGAAGAAGATTAGAAGAGTTTTAATCTATTGGAAGGAAAGATCACGTAACAACCAATTTTGGTGTTGCCTAATTTCCAAAAGACATTTCAAGTGAAATGTGATGCAAGTGGGTTTGCAATAGGGGCAGTCTTGAGTCAAGAAGATAGGCCGATAGCATACTTCAGCGAGATGCTGAATGAAGCGAAAGTGAAATACTGCATTTATGATAAGGAATTTTATGCTATTATTCAGGCATTGAAGAAATGGAGACATTACTTGGTCCCTAAGGAGTTTGTCCTATACAATGACAATCATGCTTTGCAATTTGTGACTCAACAGAAGAAGTGATCTGAAAATAGAAGGCTGACTTGTTATGCTATGCAATCACCCACTACTTCAATAAAATAAACTTTACATGACCTTTCTTCATGTGTATAAATATGCAAAATAAACTTATGTGTTAAATTCATGTATCTTCTTGTAAATGCTTATGTGTGAGCAAATGTTCTTTTAAATGGTTAAATATGTACTTCAAATAAATACACAGCAACAATACTTGCAACAAACAAACCATCAAACTCAGAACAATCACAACATGATAAAGGAGTTCACCCCCCTCCGGGCTACATCTCCTTGAGCCTCCATAATGGACTTGGCTCTCTGGGATTAATTAGTCAAAAGTTCTTTTACAAGCTGC
>ML786614.1:498677-518689 GCA_009831015.1 Picea engelmannii
TCTGGGATTAATTAGTCAAAAGTTCTTTTACAAGCTGCTGCTCAACTCCAATGGAAAAACAGACTGTATCATTGAGATCAAAACACATAAAAACCCCAAAAATGACTAATAGAACTCTGAAAACGGATCATGGCTCATCCGGGCATGACCTCTTCTACATTTGGCCATAAGCTTCCCTGAGCTTCTCTTTGGAAAAAACACCTATAAAAGTCCTCAACAGCCTCTGAAACCTATCCCAATGTGTTCATATCAATTAGCCAAAAATGATTATTCAATCACAGAAAACAAACATAGGCTCCCCAAACCATGTCCTCCATCAAAGGGGGCTTCAAGCTCCTTGGAGCTTCCTGAAACTTCAACGGTGAAAAAATCACAGAAGAAGTCTTCAAATGGCCTTGAAAATAGCACCAATGGATCTAGCACGTCCAAAAACCCCTAGCTGGGCTTTTACGGCACCTCAATCGACCAAACGATGAAGAAGTTAGGCCTCCTCCATTTTCCTCCTTCAAGCTTTGCTGGAACTGGCTCTACAAAACGCACCTCTGTGTGCATGAACCAAGAACACGCTCCCAAAAAGCGTTAAAACCCAGCACTAGGTGCAACCGCACCAACGGTGCAAACCGTAGAATGGTTAGGGTGCCTCCAGCCCCCAACCGCCTCGGCTCCTGGGCACATGGTGGCATAAAACCTCGGGTTGGGCGAAAAGGTGGTTAATACCGTTTTTTAAAAACCAATTTTTAAACCGCGCCAACCATAACCATGCACACCATGTTTAATACTATGGAAAACTATGGTGTTTAAATCGTGTGCAATACATTACAATGGATATGTATTAAAAAACTATGGGTCATATGTTATAATGGATCCATATTATAATCCGTGCGCCAATACAAAAACTGTGGTCATATATTACCGCATATAACCGTGGGTCGGGGCTAGCCCCGACCCGACCCCCCACTCCAATACACGTTATGTTAATTTTAAATAAATAACAATCCGCATATGTTACAAGGAACAAATGGCGGTATTATGGTTAACAGAGGTTTGTGAAGGCGTTGCATAGTGGGGAGGTCACCGGTTCGAATCCGGTCGACGCCAAAAACTTTTGAAACCAAAACCAAATGGACAAAAATGAGGGGGACACGTGGCGCCCATGGATTGGGCCACGTGTCCTCATATTATTCGCCAACATCCGGACACGTGTCATCATGCCATTCGCCAACATCAACCAATAAAAACGTGCCACGTCATCCACCTTCCATGTCACTGTATGGATGGTACGGCCTTGCCACGTCATCCGATGACGTCACTTGTGCCACGTGTCACCCTTCCAGTGGTGACACGTGTCACTTCAAGATTGGTCCAACTGTGTGCCAAAAAGTCCAAAACTGCATGCCACATGTCACTCCCTGAAGCCGCCACGTGTCCTATATGGACCTGCCACGTATGATGTACGGTCCTGCCACGTGTCCTATACAGACTGTACGGACAGGTACAGTCAGCATCAAAATTTTTGCCTGTTTGGCTCGGCGAACAGATCGCGATATCTTCTCCATAAGGACTCCGTTTGAGAAAGTAAATATACCGCCGGAATCAGGAAGACGACACAGACACAATGGAACTGTTTTTGTCGCATTCCGAGAACTTTGAAAATTGAGCAAAATTTGATCCCCTGATCCAGATTTTGATCAAGAAGTTGAATCAAAGACATGTAAAATGGGTTGAATATATGCAAAATTTCACTTTTGTGATTAAACATATTTTTGGAACTGCTAACAAGGTTGTTGATGCTTTGAGCAGGAAATGTTTGTTGTTGCAGGAGTTCAGAGTCAAAACACTGGGTTTTGATGATCTCAGGTACATGTACAACGATGATCCAGATTTTAAAGGGGCGTATGAAGCAACTAAGAATTCAATTCTCATAGATAGAAGCCAATGGACAGAATACATGATCTAGGAAGGATTATTGTTTAAAGGTAATCAACTTTGTATTCCAAAATGCTCCATGAGGGAGAATTTGCTGAAGGAGAAACACAGTGGAGGATTGGCCGGGCACTTTGGTCACGACAAGACGTTCGAAAAATTGAATGAGTCATATTTTTGGCCGGGAATGCGAGCATACGTCAAGAGATTCATGGACAGATGCAGAATTTGCCAGCATTCGAAGGGAAAGAGGAAAAATGCAGGGTTTTATCAACCATTGCCCATACCTGAGAAGCCATGGGATGCAGTCAGCATGGATTTCATATTGGGGTTTCCATGAACACAAAAAGGGTTTGACTCAATATTTATGGTGGTGGATAGATTTTCCAAGATGGCACACTTCATTCCATGTCAGAAGACCAGTGACACAACTCACATTGCGAATCTGTTTTTCAAATAAGTCATTCGACTTCACGGCTTACCAAGGAGCATAGTTTCGGATCGAGACACTAAGTTCGTAGGACACTTTTGGAGGACCTTATGGAAGAAGTTGGGAACTAACTTGTCGTTTAGTTTGACTTATCATCCTCATACAGATGGATAGACATAAGTGGTGAACATAAGTCTGGGAGACTTGCTGAGAAGCCTGGTGACAAAACACCATAGCCAGTGGGACAACATATTACCACAGGCGGATTTTGCTTATAACGACTCAGTTAATAGAAGCACAGGGCAGAGTCCATTTCAGATTGTCTATGGCATGCAACCGAGAGGAATTTCTGAGCTGAGAGATTCATAACAAACTGCGATTAGGAGCGCTAGTGCAGAAGATTTCGCAGGCGATGAAGGAACTTCACAGCCAGGTGAAGGAGTGATTGCAACATTCGAACCAAGAATATAAGTGCAGAGCAGATCAACACAGGAGATAGATTCAATTTGAAGTTGGTGATTTGATCCTCGCACATTTGAGAAAGGAAAGGTTCCCGAGAGGAACATATAATAAACTGAAAATGAAGAAAATTAGACCATGTAAGGTCTTAAAGAAATTTGGGGCAAATGCTTACGAGATTGAATTACCCAATGGGATCATAATTTCTCTGATATTTAATATCTCATATTTGTACTCGTATAAAGCTGAGGAAGCAAGGATAGGAAATAAACAGCCAGAGGTCCAGTGGACAAAATAGATGCTAGTTGCAGAAAATCCGCAGATGGAGTGCATACTGGACAAAAGGGTCAGCAAGAAGACCAGGCGAAAGAAATACTTTGAATATTTGGTCAAGTGGAAGGGCCATCCAGTTGAAGATGCCAGCTGGGAGAACAAAGAAGAGATCTAGAGGCATGGACACACCGTACGCAAGCTCATGGATAGAAGCCCATGAAAATTTTCAAGCAAGGGAGTATGATGTAGGAGCATATCAAGCGAGCCAGCGCAGAGACAAAAGACAATGGAAAAGCGCTTAGCGCAAATTTTGAAAATGTCTTGAAACATTAATGAAGTCATCAAGTGGAGGCACACTTGAAAAATGTAAATGGACCTTGAGTGATCCACTCTCGTCCTTAGTAGGTAGAAGGCATTTATGATAGTTAATGCAAGTATATAGAATTTAATGCGTAGATTAGACAGTTTAGAATGAGGGAGGGAAACAAGATATAGACACCCTCATTGTATTATTGTATGAGAGGGAAGAACGTTACCAAGAGAAGAGTATACAGAGCTGGAACAGAGAAACTGTTTTTGAAAAACACCCATGTACAGAGATTTGAGTTAATAGAAGAAGTCTTAATTTGGATTCATGGCATTGTATTTGTTTCTTGTATGTGTATGTTGAACGGTATGTTCATGGTTATACTCTTTCTGTTATACATTTTCTTTTATGCTATGTATGCATGATTTCTTGATTGAATGTTTGAAATTTGAGAGAGAGAGAGAGTAAGGAAAATAAGTTTCAATTGTTTCTCTATCTGAGCAAGAGTTCCTGCAAGGAGTGCGTCGACAAAGGGTTTAGAGGTTTTCCTCTGAAAGCTCAGGAGAGACAACAATTGTTCTCATTTCCTCAGAGGTGCAGTTAGGCACCGGAGCCATGCAAGGTGTGCGCAGGCTGAGTAGAGTTTCAGGTTTTGTAGCCTGAATGACTTGTTGAGAGACTGCTGATGTAGGTGTGTGCAGAGTCGAAGGGGGTTCAACACTTGAAGGTGTTTGAAAGTCTGCCGCAAGGAGTGCGAGCAGGATTTTTCTAAAAGACTTGAAGTCATGGAAAAGTTCAGAAGGATTTGAACCTTCGAAGGGGTTGAAGGGAGGCAAGAGGCCAAGTACCTTGAAAAATTGATGGAAGGCATAGCGACGTCGTGCCGTAGGAGGACAAGTTCCACTGAGAGAGATACTTTGTTTAGTTTGTGCAAAAGTTCTCAAGGGAAGAGACGGACGGTCGAAATTCTCTGTGGAGAATTCGCGACATCCCGTGAGCCGTCAGATCTCATGGAGGAGCAGGAGAGTTACGGAAAGTGTTTTTGAAGGGTTCAAGCTCAGGATAAGTAGAGCCATATATTCAAGCGAACAAGAGCTGTTGGATTTACCCGTGGATTCTATCTCGGGGGTTCGTGAGTTGAAGTTCTGAAATCTTGCATCAGGACTCGCGAAATAACGAAGCGCGAAGTCCCGAGGGTGAAAGGATTGTGTGGGCCACTGAAGGCATCGGGGAAGACACGTGGCGCACTATCGACAAGGGAGTCAATTTTGTTGACCATTTTGGGGTTTCGTGGGCGAAGTCCCAAAACCTTTGCATCAGAATTCATGAAACCGCGAAGTCTGAAATCCCGATGGAATGAAGAGCTGTTGAAAAGTCAACCTTGCAAGCGCATCAGAGTTTCGATAATTCGGGTTTCGGGAGTCGAGGGGATGAGTTGCTCGACATCGCAACTACCGAAATCGTGATATGGAGAAAGGAAAATAGAGAGAGAAAAGGCCAAGTTTCATATATTCGGGTTTCAGGGGTCTAAGAAACAAGACACTTGACCACCGGATTTGCGGAATCACGAAGTCCGATCTCCCGAAGTATAAAGGGGGAAATTTCTCGAAGTTGTTTGTGGGTGTAGATTTCCCAAAAGGGGAATAGGAGAGCCATTGTCGAGAGCTCTTCGGGCCAGTGGAAGAAGAAAGATCTTGTGTACGTGGACTTCTAACCCACGGGTTAGGAGAACCTGTGTCATAAAACATGTTAAATCTTGGCCAGTACAACTAGCCACTAGAACCAAAAGGAAGGTAACATAGGTCATATCAGCATGCCAATTCATTATGAATGGATCACCCACCCAAGAAACCATAAAAATGCTCCCTTTAGGATCTTATGACATTCTAATTGACATAGACTGGTTGGCTTCCCATAAAACCAAGTTGGACTGTTACAATAAAACTTTGGAATGTGAAGATGAAGAAGGAAGAAAAATAACCCTATAAGGAATTCAAAAGGTTGTCTCAGTGAGACAAATATCAACCCTTCAAGTGAAGAAGTATTGTAGAAAGGGATGTCCTTTGTATGCAATACAAGTGTGGAACTCTATTGACAATAATAAACCAAGCCTAGAATACCATCACATATTAAGAGAGTATAAAGATGTGTTTCCAGAAGAGGTACTAGGTCTACCTCCAAGAAGATATATTGAATTTTGAATAGAACTTGTATCGAGAGTAGTGCTAGTGTCTAGAACATCCTATAGAATGAGCACACCAAAGCTAGTTGAACTCAAACTACAACTAAAGGAGATGTTGTACAAAGGATACATTCAGCCTAGTGTGTCCCCATGGGGAGCACCAACCTTGTTTGTGAAAAGGAAGGATGGCACCCTTAGGTTGTGCATAGACTATAGACAACTCAATAAGATGATCATTAAGAATAAGTATCCCTTGCCATGGATCGATGACGTGTTTGACCAATTAAGGGGTGCTACAATTTTCTCCAAGATTGACTTGAGTTTTGGATACCATCAAGTCCGAATTAAGGATGAAAACATGCACAAAACAACCTTTAGGATAATATATGGTCTCTATGAATTTTTGGTGGTTCCATTTGGGCACACAAATGCGCCAACCACTTTTATGTGCTTAATGAATAATGTACTTAGTAAGTTCTTAGATATATTTGTGTTGGTTTTCATTGATGATAACCTAATCTATTCTAAGAATAGGGAAGAACATGAAGAACAAGTCAATTTAGTGCTTCAAGTGCTAAGAGAACGTAAACTCTATATGTTAAGTTTAGTAAGTGTGAATTTTTCCAAAAACAAGTCCATTACTTAGGCCATGTAATCTCTAAAGAAGGAGTGGCAGTTGACATTGACAAGATCAAATCCATTATGGATTGGCCTACTCCAAAGGATGTATTTGATATCATATCCATTATGGACCTAGAAGGATGCTATAGAATATTCATAAAGGGATTCTCCAAGATTGATTGCCCAATCACCTCCCTTTAGAAAAAGGGAGTTCAATTCATTTGGAGATAGGAATGTGAAGAGAGATTTCAGTTGTTGAAATACCTTTTAACCAATGCACCTGTGCTGAAGATTGCATACCCAAATAAGGACTTCCTTGTGTGTACAAATTCTTGCAAGGAAGGGCTCGGAGGAGTCGTTATGCAAGGAGGACATGTGATTTTCTATGAATCCATAAAATTGAATAAGCATGAAATCAATTATGTGACCCACGATTTGGAGTTGGATTCCATATTACATGCTTTAAAAATGTGGAGGCATTACCTCCTAGGTAGGATATTTGTACTTATGTCAAACCATAGTGGGTTGAGATATTTTTTTGATCAACCAAAACTCAATGCTAGACAAGCTAGATGGATGGATCTACTTAGTGAGTTTGATTTTGAAATAAAACATATCAAAGGAAAAGAGAATATGGTGGTTTATTCCCTTAGCATAAGCATGAAAGTGATTCAATTGGTAGTTGTAAGCACCTATGAAACAAATGTCACAGAGAGATTCAAAAGTGCACAAGAAACATATGCATTTTTCAATACTGTGAAATCATATATAGAACAAGAACCCTCAGGGATGAAGTATAAGGGTTATCAATTGTTGAATGATGGCTTGCTAAATTACAAGGGTATATTGTATATTCCAAATTGTGAGTACTTGAAGAGGCTCATAATGGAAAAACTACACAAAATACCATATATTGGTCATCCTGGTTATAAAAAAATGATCACAGCCACTAGGAAATTCTATTGGCCCATAATGAAAAAGGACATAGTTGATTACTTAGCTAAATTCTTAGAATTTCAGTAGGTTAAGGTGGAGCACCAACATCCACTAGTGTTGTTGCAGCCCCTACCAATCCCAGAAAGGAAATAGGAAACCATCTCCATGGATTTCATCACAGGGTTACGAAAATCAACCAAATAGAATGATGCCAACATGGTAGTTGTGGACAAACTGAGGAAGGATACTCACTTTATTCCTGTCAAATAAAACTGCAAGGCAATAGATATTGCCAGTATTTTCATGAAAGAGATATTTAGGCTGCATGGCATGCCTAAAGAAATCGTATCCGACAGAGATACAAAATTTACTTCAAACTTTTGGAAATCTCTGTTTGTTGGTTTTGAAACTAAATTGTTATTTAGTATAACCTATCACCCTCAAAATGATGGGCAGACAGAGAGGTTCAACCAAGAGTTAGAAGACATGTTAAGTATTCATGTAATGCATCATCCCAAGAAGTGGGAAGACTACGTACCACTAGTAGAGTTTGCTTATAACAATGGCTATGAAGAGTCATTAAATATGAGCCCTTTTGAGGCCCTCTATGGTAGAAAATGAAATATTCCAATCAGTTGGAATAACCCAGTAGACAGAATTACAGTCGGTCCACCTATGCTAAAGGAAATGGAACAACAAGTAATTCAAATAAAACAAAATCTGAAAATAGCTCCGGATAGATAGAAAATTTATGCAGATAGAAAGAGGACTCCTAGATAGTTCAAAGCAGGGGATCATGCATATCTCCGAGTTAGACCCAAGAAAATCTCCTTTAGAATGGGAGCCTATTCCAAGTTGGCACCTCGATATTGTGGACCCTTTGAAATTTTGGATAGAGTGGGACCTGTAGCATATAGACTAACACTTCCTCCCACACTGAAGGCATAGAATGCTTTCCATGTTTCGTTACTAAAGAAATATGTACATGATTCTAATCTGATAATTGATTGGTATGTGATTCAAGTGGAACCAGAGGGAGAATTCCTGCTAGAACCACAATGCATAATAGATAGGAAGGACATCCCACTCAAGAGCAAAGTCGTTGCATAGGTCAAGGTGCAGTGGAAACACTTTGGTCCAGATGAAGTGACATGGGAAATGGAGGATTCCATGAAACAAGCATACCCATTTTTGTTTACTTATGTACATACAAAACATATCGGTAGGTATATTACATATTACATGTAATATGTTATTACACATTACATGTAATATGTAATTACATATTACATGTAATATGTTATTACACATTACATGTAATATGTAATTACATATTACATGTAATATGTAATTACATATTACATGTAATATGTAATTACATATTACATCTAATATGTAATTGCATATTACTATAGAATATTACATGTTCATCGAGCACAATGTTCCTTTAAGGGGGAGGGGATTATAATACCCTTGTTTCCCCCAACTTGTAAATATAACTATAACTTTCCAAAAGACTATGGACAGACTGAACATGTGTGGATGTTGCAATTGATGAATCTTTTTGTTATAAAAGGTAACGTGTGTTTTTTCTGTTATTAAATGAAAATGATAGTGTTGCATAACTGTTGAGGAGGGGTTTTGCGAAGGTAGATCATGATGCTATGAGAGATATGGTGAGGGGAACCATCAATGGTTGAGATGACTCCCACCATACCAGTACCTTAGTGGATTTAAATTACTTAGAACTAGAACAATCCTCTGACTAGATCTGCAAAGAGATGAATCGAGAGATCATTCTTCTGGAGAGAAGAGAGCAAGTGTAGATCTCTGGTTCTGAGAAGAATTGAAAAGAAAGATCTTTCTGGGTGCAAGAATTTGCTGGCAACATTTTCAGTCCAAGATGATAAACGAGGTTTCAGAGAAGATGCGTGATTATGGAAGTAGTCGTTGCAGACCCCCTTGCTTGGTAGAGAGAAAACCATTTTTACAAGTTATTATGGGAGGAGGATAGTAACCTACGTACCTGAATGTCACTGAATAATAAAGGAGAGTCTCTCTCAGAGAATCATGGTCTATCTAGGGGGTGGCCAGAGGTAAATCCATCTAGGAGTGGTTGTGCCTACGGTTGGGTGTAAACATGCACCCCTCTTAGTAGTTGCTTCACAAATTCTGGTTTCAAGATAAGTATTTTTATGCTCTCTATACTAGAATTGAAATGATGGTTGAATGTATGTGTCTATGAACAAAAATTGTATTGTATATTTAAAGTAGAAATTCTTATTGTTTTTCTATGAACCCATGCTTTTTAATGGTTTCTGTTTGCTTCAGCTTAGCAGCTGGAGAAATATGAGACATAGATATGTAAAGAAATATAAGAATAAGTTTTCCAATCCTTGTATTGATTTGAAAGTCCTTAAGGGAATTTCTCCCAAGGATTGGTCTGACAAGGTAAGAATCGCGGAAGACTTCATTGGAATGTTTTAGTCTCATTGATCCCTCAAAAGTTACCTTTATCTATTTTAGAATTTAATCTTCGTGAATGGGAGGAATTCTCTTCAAACCAGTCATCCAAGAGACCATGGGCTCATGCCCATGGCCTTAACTAGATCATGGCTAAGAATTGTGCATCCCTAAGACCTGTCAGAGGACCCATATGACCAAGACTCGAGAATCCTTAGCTATGTCTGAAAAGAGCTAAGCTTTTATGGATTCAGAACTCTAGAAGTTCAGAGCTCTGGGATTCTATGACTTCACAACCTCCAAAACAAAGCAAATGAAACTTGATGGTTTGGTTACCAATGAGGTTGAAAGACATTTGGCGGTTTCTCTACCATGACCATGGGATCTATCCCATCATTAAACCCTAACTCACTTACCGGTCATGAAGCAACATGAGTCGTAGATCTGAGGGTACTCGAGAGCCTCCTTGACCGTTTGGTCTACGTCGTGGTCAGTCTAGCATTGACCACTTCAGAGAAAAATGGTGTCACAACATCAAAACCCCCAAATGTTGGAGTTTTTAATTAATGTGAGCTGCAGATTTGGGGAGTCCATTGAGAACCCCTCTTAGTCATCCGATCAACCAATGGACAAAATTTCATATAGTACTTCGGTGAAGTCCTACTCCGGGAGAAAAGGAGTGTGGAGCTGGTAGAACCCCAAATGTTGAATTTGAAAAGTGATGAGATTCATGGATCTGAGGATGCTTCAAGACCTTTCCTAGACATTGGATATAGAATGTGTTCAACCCGATGTTGACCACTCCGGGGTTAAAGAGGATATTACACCGCAGATCCCTCGAATGCTAGAGTTGCAAAGCAACGGAGGCTGTAGATCTATGGATTTACGTGGACACATATCGACTGGGAGATCTAAGGGGCATTAGAAGGATGTTAGTCTGGAGTGACATGGCATGATGACATCACCCAAGGTGACATGGATGCACGTTCGACATGGAACATTCCACCTGGATTTGTGATATTTGTAGACCCTATGTTCCCAATAGAACACAACACATGTCACCCACTGATGGGGTCACGTGTCTCTCTGCCTTGCTGCGTGTCACCCCCCTGGAACATATTCAATTGGCCTATTAGTAGGTGGAGTACTCAAGACCCACCTATCCTTGCCTCTGCATTTAATATGCCATCACATGTAAGGGTGGACCCTTCAGGAGTCTAGGACTTTGAAACTCTAGAGGTTTGGGGTGTAGTATCTTAGATAAGATGAAAGGGCCGAAGGCTGGAGCCACGTGGCAAGATTTATGGGTCCTTCAGGAGTTAGATATTTCGAGATTCCAAAGGATATGAACATAGAAAGAAAAAGGTTCGTTCAATGCCGAAGCATCGAACATCAAATTTCCCTTAAACTTATGTGTTAAACGAGGATGAAGTTTCGTTGTTGGATTTGACGATCGATGGACTTCCACCATAGATGCAGGAACGATGGGGACTCTTTGGGACTTCAGGAAACTTGGGATGGTATGAATGAAATAGACCTATGTGGACGCCACGTGGCCCTTGAATAATAACACCTGAAGATCTATGGAAGGGCGTTTCTCCCAATCCAGAGCTCAGATTTGAGAAGGGTAGTAGTTGTTAGATATCCCTTGATGAGAAGAATAGGACGAAGATCCCAGGGAAAGGATTCCAAATGATTAAGGAAAGCGGAATTGTGATGCGCCATCCCTAAAAATATTACTTAGGGGAATATAAACAAATAAAAAGAAAACAACCTGCAATAGAAGAGTTGTAGAATACGAGAAGAATGAGAGAATCAATGTGAAGGCACTCATCAAACAGGGTTCTCATAAGGATCCATGTGAACATAGTGAGTTGCATACTCAAAAAATGATGGTGTAGTGACTAGAGAGGTTCATACACATAGTTATGAGTAACAGAGTTGTTGGGAAGTTTTCCTCGAGAAAAGAGGAAACTTTCCTATGAAATTAATGGCCACCTTGGAACAAAGAAGAGCCAGATCCATACTGTAGAAATAGAGGGTTGCGGCTTGGTACTTATTGGATAGAAACTGACACCGGTAAAGGGAGGTCGCCAAGGGACTGTATAACATAAAAGGGACTCCCTTGTGTATAGTAAATAATTTTGGGAAGGTCCCTGATAAACCCATGGAGGTCTTGAGCTTAGTGGAAAGAGGGAAACTTTTGTTCTTCCCAGTGGAGTAAAGGAGAGTAACCTTCCTAGACCATTTTGGACTTGTAAACTAGCTAAATCGGTCCCCTTGTGGCATCATGGCTTGGAACGAGGGTGATATGTTGTAGAAAGGCAAATTGAAAGATAGCCTACGGTTAGGAGGAAAGGATTCATCTCTCAGTCAGTTGGCTGGTTAACCCTTTTCATTTAACATATAATTATTTTAGCTTGCCACGATTGATTTGTTCTTGGTAATGCAGATATATGATTTATTGTGTATATGTTGAATATGAATAAATGAAAGAATGATTGAATTCCTTAGTAAATTGGATTATGCATGATTGTTTTCAGTAACCAACAAGGTAAATGTGAATGATTAAAAGGGTGATGTTATTATGGGGTATAGACCTATGAAGTTGCAAGTCCTTGAAAAGAAAGATTACAAGATATAAAAATATTCATTGGGAGATTGGTAGTGAATTTCCCTGATGCTTGATAAGGTCTCTGTGTAATTAGGGAGCCTTAAGCCCACCAAAACCTCCTTGAAATGGAAAGTATGTAGGATGAAAATATTCAACAAGGTTTTGAGGTGAAAATAACTTAGTCAGTTTTAGAGTGAAGGTGAGAGCCCAAACATTTCTAGTAAAACCATGGTGAATATGCTTGTAGATGCATGAAATGGTTAATTCTTGAATCATATTGTTATTCTGAAAAAAAACCCATGTTTTGAGTTGGAATGAATTGAAACCATTGATTTGTTGTAGTGAGATGATCCTGAGCATTGGTGGGGAGGCAAGGTCATTGGAATGACCAAGTGCACGATTGAAATGTGATTTCGATGGAGGTGAATTTGAGTCAATAAGAGTTGTTGATCTATCAGAGGGCTAGATGTTGAAGTTCTAACTGTTGATGCCAAGTGTAAGTCTATCGGAAGGTAGACTGTCAGAGGCTTGGAAAAAGGACATGAGATGGGAATCTGATGATGAGGGAGTTCGAGGAACATGGATCTATTGGGAGATGTCCTACAAGATCTTAGCCATGATATCCATGACGATCTATTTTGAAGAGGAAAATATAGATGTTGTTAACGTATGGGTAGTGTGAAAATCTGAGTGAATCGTAGTCATTGGTTGGGAATATCCAAGAATTTTTGGATCCGTTAGATTGCATGATGTCAAGGTGAGCCAATTAGAGCGACCTATGACACCGAAGTGGATGCATTCCAATGGTGAAGGACTCTAAGAATGAATGTGAGTCATATATTAGTGAGTAGGTGTGTGATGTAAGATAAACCATATGATCATCATGGGTCCCACCTATTCACTTAACGATTAACTAAAGATATGGGTGATAACCTTTGAGCGATTAGAGGGGCTGATGTAATCAAATTCGTTGGTTCTAAATCCCAAGATTCGTCGGATTTTTTGGAATGATCCTTCGAAGCAACACTGTTGAAATGGATTTTAAGCTTGTAACCTGTTGTTCCAATGGATGAAGGTCTAAGTTGGATAGATGCAACCCTAACCATCTAATTGGTGATGCTCATGTCCCTGGTTATCAGAATGAGGTTAGCAGAAGGATCTCTTTGATAGCTAAAGGTTGGACGAGAGGATACTCAGGGTAAACTAGAGTACTTAGTTTAGGAATAAGATGAAATTCAAACAGTCCACCAACCTAAGGAGGAATAGGGATTCATGTGTGTTACAAAGTGGTATCATAGCATAGTTCAAATTATAGGATTCAATGGGTTGCCAAGATTTCTTGGCTGTTTTAAATTACTCTTTATTTTTCCATGAATGCATATTTAAAATGTTATTGATGTAATGGCTAATAATTTTTTACTATTTCAACACCGAGGACATACTGAAAAGAAGTAGAGGTGAATGGTGTAGTGTAGCATGGAAGACACCTCACACCTCAAAGATGAGGAATTTGATGGTCATAGGGCTAGAGAGACCCCTCTAGAATTGGTAGTGACTGTCAGAAGTATGTATGTGGACAATGAGATGCTTATGAGAGATCAATATGCGTAGGAATAACTAAATGTAGTACTATTGCATATTTTATCAGAAATTCAAAGGAACCTGCAACAAGGTCCAACCACTAGTAATGTAGAGTTGCAAGAATATGAGAGATTGAAAACCCATTCAGATGCCCAAAATCATGGATTGGCCCAGAGAATTGAAGGAAAGAGCTGTTCCAAGAAGATATGTTGATATACAGAGAAAAACAAAGCCAGTGGAAGTATCTCCACATAGTCAACTAGTAGGAAGACTACTTCTGAGGAACTATCCAACAATGGTGTTATCTCTAAAACATTGCTCAGAAAAATACAAACAATGGATGAAAATCCAACACAACATACTACCAATAATTATGGAAGGATCACATTCAATTTGGCAATATACCCACAAAACTATCCAAAACATATCCTAAATTTGCGTGCACATTCAACAAAGACAACACGTGCACTTCTGCGCGGACTAACACAACATACAACATGCATAGTGCACGGTCCGCACGAATGGCAATCGGGAAACCCGTGTGGATGTGAAAATGACACATTGATGATTTTTGTTGGGACTCAACCACTTCTAGGATGAAGTAGATCTCGACCATACCCCAAAATCTCCCTAAAATTCCGCCTTCGGGTCACTGAAAGGGATGGGAGGTACCTCCATAGACCTCCCATTCAAACTTGTAACTAGTTGAAAAATATATTTCCATCCTCCTATAAATAGAGGATAATTATATGAAAAAAATAAGAAGAATCCATAACATTGTTATGTCGTTCATAATTCTCTTGGAGAAAGCCATCTTTCCCTTGAGCCATTAGTTTTGAGCTAGTGTAGCATTGAGCAAGATTTAAACCTCTTGTGAAGCTAACCTTTGGGTTTTTTTCACCATTGTATACTCACCATTGGAGAGTGATAGATCTAGTTTTTGAGGGATCAAAGGACCCTCCCTTAGGAGGAATATAGGATTCATTGTCACATATTTCTCCTCTTGGTGCACTCAATTCGAAGATTCAATTCTATTGGGTAACCATTCCATGTGTTCAATTTCATGCATCACTTGTTTATGTTAGTTTAGTTTGTTTCTTATTCTTATTTTCTACTTGCTTTCTTTGTATCTTTGTTTCTAACTTGCAGGTCCACTAAATTGCTAACCATATTTCTGTTATGCCTTGTTAGCTTACCAGGGTAGTTAAGGGACTCTCTTTTTCTCACCCTTGTGATCAAAAAACCAAACACTTGACAATAGGATGAAGCATAAATGGAGGGTATATCCAACATACTCTTCCTAGGGTTTCCATCAACAATAACCAAGAATGAGCTATAAAGAACTAACATATGCATATTTTTCCTTAACAATTCCAAGAAAAGAGATATCAGAGCCTAGTTCACCATGAAAATTACCATCCAAAGAAAGAACATGAGCCTTGAAGAGGTGAGAATCACTTCACTTCATACAATCACCAAGAGATAACACCAAAATAAATTTGCAATAGAGAGAGATACCAAAATTCCCAAGAATAGAAAAAAATTCAGCCAAGTACTTCTCATAATGGGAGAGTATGTTATCAAATGAGATTCACATGATCTCTATTTATACAAAATGTCTAAAACATAGTTTCTCCACATAATTTAGGGTAAAGCATAATACAAGGGGTCAACAACCCTTATATTACCCCTTTACAAAGAAAATATTATTTAATTTTACTTTTTCACATGAAAGAAAACCCTAAATCACGACATCAAACTCTTTAGAGGCCACATTTTTGCACTTGAGCTAAGTCGTTGGGCTTGGAGATAGGTTTTCTAGGCCTCTAAAGGTCCTATGTCCTCAATAATTTCCTTTTCCTCATGGTCCAAGGAATCCTTCCTCCAAAATGATTCATGTGTCCTCATCACCACTCAAAACCCCCTTAAGCATGACATCAAGCCCTTTAAGGTGACATATTTTCCTCTCCAGGAAAAACGTTTGGCATGTGAGGGATAGGAAATGTCCTCCAAGGTGTCTTCTAGGAATCCAAAGGAAATTCATCATGGTCTGGCATGTGGGCTCTTGGCATCCAACCTGTGGGCTTAAAGCCCCATGGAAACCCAAGCTAGGATTGTTCCTCCAAAACTGTTCACTAGCTAGTTCCTGCAAAGAAAAATGGATATGCCCTCCAAGGATCTCAAGTAAAAGCATCATGATGAGTAAAGAAAATCAATAAAATATTCGTATAATCATGTACATCCAATCTACCTCATAAAAATAAATTAATTCTCAAAGACCCAATGCCACTTACCAAGTTTGAGTATGGAAGGGTTGAAAAAATGACCTATTGGGTGAATCGTTCCTCAAGTTTAGGCATGTTTCTTGAGGTGACTTCCTTCTAATTGATGTGTATGATGTGTTCTGGAAGAGGTAAAAAATTTTGGGCATGGGGTTGATGACATACAAGGGTTTTTAGTGTCTCACTTATGGGTGCCTTTGTAGAGGGTGTAGTTTACCTTCATTTTCAATGCATCATTTTTCAAAGCCCATTCATTGTCGTTAATTAATTAATAGTACAAGACCTTGGGTACTCCCTATTGGTGAATCAATTAGCTTGGGGGGTAGTATGACAAGGCCACTTGAAGCTAGAGGTACACAAAGTTCCATATGAAAGAAAATAAAGGGACTCTGCATGAGTGTACACACCTTAACAAGTGGGAACATCTATATAATGTTATTTTGATTTTGCAGGTCTTTGGTTTTTTAGGAGAATATTTTCATTGCTCTCAAAAAATATTTGGGTGAGTATATGGAAGGTTCACAATTATTCTTTTATCTTTTACCAGCCAAAAGTCTCTGGGCCTTCATCCCCTTCTTCCCATGAGGCAAGGGACAACCCCTTGTTGGGTCAGTATACCTGAAAAACCCAAAAGGTGACGAGATGAGGAGGTGAAGTATGGAAAATGGAAAGTATGGTCGGGAATGGCACGATGACTTGTCCAGAGGACCTCCCAGTAGCATACATATCCCTAAGGGTGACCCACTTACTAGGGAACAATGTCAACCACCAAGGTGAAACATGATAAATAACATAATGTCTAAGAAAATGCCACATAATCCAAAGCAGTAATAGATGTAAAAAACTCAAATGCCTCAAATATTGAAATGAAACTCACTGTAATACCTAACTTGTACGTCATGGAGAAAGACCTAATGTCTTGCATAGGCCAACTGATGTGGTGGATTCCTGTCATTATCAACCTGGTGTTGTGGTGGTGAGGTGGGTATCCATCTATGCAAGTGGACACTGTTGGTCAAGTTGTCTCTCAGTAATCTATGTCTACAACTTGAGGGCCTCAAGACATCATCTCCTTAGTTATACCACAAAATGGGGATGACAGGGAGGAACCAAGAGTTGGGCCTTGTAGATTCGTGTCGCGGGTGGGGGGTGTTGTGTGGTTATCATAACCATAGGAAGGGGGAATGCAAGGAAGGTATGTGTGACACATCACCAAGGCCGAAACCATGGTTAGGTTTGGTGCCCCCCCCCCCCGCCATGTGTTAATGTTCATTGGGGCATTGGGGGCTGCAAATCGACGAGGATTGTTGATCATCACCGACACCCCCCAAAATTATGTCGTTAGATTATATCAATGTGAAAATTCATGCACCAAGGTAAATGGGTGCGATATGGGGCCCACCTATCCCCATGACCCAATACAAAGGCAGCACATGGAAACTGAGGACATGCGGGGCCCAAAATATACAATATGTGCGGTGGTAAAGGGGAAGAAATAGGGTGAAAGAAGAAGAATATGGAGGCCAATGGGGATGAATTGGGTGGCCATGGATTTGACATGGAACCACCTTGAGGTGATAGGTGGACTTGGGTGCCACGCCAACGTTCCAATCAATATAATATAATCATATTTTACTCCAAAGGAAAAGGTGCAAGGATGCATGGGAACCGTTAAAAAAAATTGCACATGGTTGAGGGATGTGTTGAAGGAATAAGTGGGTAATAATCAAAGGAATGTAATTTTCTACTCATAACCCAGAATTGAGAAAAAGAGAATTCATTGGAAAGGTCCGAGTTCAGAGAATCTAGTTAGGTACCCATAACTCTGATTTGAGCAACATACTTTTCAAGAAGTTAGAAAGAATATTTATGGTGATCATAAAGGGGAAAAATTATGCATATCTTATCGAAATTGTATATTATGGTTTTAGCTAACAGATTTTGATGTATGCATGTTTTCATATGTTATTGTTACACTTAAAACAAAGAAAGTGATAGATATTTCTACTGTTAGAAAAAAGAAGGACAAAGACAATTCTTCATTATACATTTAGCTTCTTTAAAAAGTTACTGGGTCAGATATATGGGTGCAATGAGAAACTGGTAATACCCTAATGAAATTCTTGTTGGGGAAAGAATTCCAGAAGAAAATTGTGCATATCAAATGTGGAGGCTAGGTAGGAATTCCATCTACATTACATAACAATGCATGTACAACATACTCACATGGGAACTACAAAGCATGGGAATATGGAAGGATGGTTTTATAAAGTGTGAGAGAGTCTGGACATGGTATCAAGAATGAGTAGAGGCACTTGAGGAAATAATTTTATGTCAATAATATCTCACAAGAAGTTCAAAAGCCATGAATGAATAATATGGAGATTTGACTCTGGGTACAACCATGGAAACTTGGGAATAAAACCAATCCACTCATGTTAGTTAGAGTGCACATTGGAATTTGGGTGTAAGAATAGATCATTTAGTGAATGAAGTAGTAAATATACATTCACTATAAAGGGTGTCAATTTACAAATCAAGTAGTACATTTTGGTAAGAGTTGTTCTAAAAATATTTATATGTCAAAATGATAACCTTTTGATAAACAAAGACAGAGTGTATAAATGGAGATAAGATGTAACATCTCCAATGATTAGTCCTACAGTTTTGGGGATATAACCTCCGTGTTTTTTATCAAAGTAGTGCAGTGGAAGCATGGTTGTATGAAATGTTTTTAGGGGTGAAGTGATGAAGGTGTGTGCATACTAAAGAAGTGCCAGAAGATGCATAAGCAATGCATTATGTACATATTGGTTCTAGAGACATGCAACCATACTCCTGGGAAATAAAATACATAAATCTAAGGGCACTCTAGGATTGGATATAGTTTGGGGTTACCTGAAGATTATGGAAAAATAGAACTAAGTGGATGACAAGTTATTTTGAGTCTCTTGCAACACTCCAAAAACTGTGGAAGCAATGAAAATGATTGTTGATGCTATGAATAATTTTGAGACCAACTCAAAAGTATTGAGGACATTTACAAAGTAGAATGAGATGGAAAATTAGAAAGACTCAAGAATGGAAGTGATTTCTGAAGGGAATCAATAAGGGATCATGAAGAAGGAAATGGTTCTATGCTTTCTATGGGATGGAAATAAGATGGCATAAGAAAGGAACTATCTCATGTGATATGAGAACCATTCGTGATATTCTAGGAGGATGGAAATACCTGTGGTTTTTATGATGGGTTAGAAAGTTAAATTGATTCTTCCCAAGTAGTATTTATGAAGCTGGAAAATAAGACATTGTGCAACATTGCAATGTGATAGAAATTGACTATGCAAGTCAAGTTGAAACCAAATGGGTCAAGAAAGGAGAAAATAATGGTTCAAGAAACTACAAGTGTTGAAGTGTTCATTGAAGGAAAGGTTGAATCAGTTTGGTTCAAAACAAAGTAAATGGATGTTGAAGAGCTAAAGCCAATAAGAGAGTATGGCTGAAAATGTAAAAAGTGGCCTAGAATGGTTTGGATGGAAAAGTGCTCGGTAAGAGAAAAAAAGGATACATGAACACAGTGAGACTTGAGGATAGCCATGAACAACAAGGAGAGCGATACATGCAGAAACAATTTTTTGAAATTGTTGTAGGAACAATAATGTTATGGCTTCTGGACAACCATACATAACAAAAGAAATTGGAATGCAAATTCATTTATGTGCATGCTGAGGATGCAGTTTTTTAGTAGTACATATAAATATGCTTTAATGAATAAAAAATTCTTAATATACATACATACATACATACATACATATGTGTGTGTATGTACATACATACATATATTTGTGTGTATATATATATCATGCAATAAATTCCCTCTTTACTAGCACAACAACCATCATTAGCAACTTTGATATCCATATATACAACAATAGACTACT
>ML786614.1:518925-558980 GCA_009831015.1 Picea engelmannii
TATATATATATAATGTGTGTGTGTGTGTGTGTGTGTGTGTGTGTACACACACACACACATATATAACATGTTAATACTAGGAGTAGTCTATTGTTGTATATATGGATATCAAAGTTTCTAATGATGGTTGTTGTGCTAGTAAAGAGGGAATTCATTGCATGATTGCAAGTCCCGCTAATGATGTTGCTGCATATGAAAGGAAACAATAGAAACTTGAAGTGTTGATTATAATATTGATAAAGGAGGCATGGGAGCTCTTGTTGTTACCAACTAATCAGGTAGCATCAAATTTATTTAATGGAAACTATGCAAGTATGAATTTTATGTGTTCATGTTGCATAAATTGATAAAGGGAATTAGGTAAGAATTTCCTCAGCCGAGGTTTATTTTATAAAATTATTTTAGTATGTGATTGTGGATACATTCATTGGAGTGATTTACCATGTAGTATGGTAAAGACCAATGGAATGTGTTAATTACAAAATCTATTTATCTTTTGAATGCATTTATGTGACATGATAACATGTCATGATTTTTGTTGGTTTTGAGTTAATAACCAAAGCAAGAAAGGGGTATGACATTATTATAGAAATAAAGTCTAGTAAAGCTAGTCATGTATGGGACCATGACATGGTTAGTTAGGTTATAGTGTCACACGAGTATCCAATGAAGTTCCTACTTATAACTAATGTTTGGACTGCAACCTTTTTGCTAACACTATGTAACACCACAAAATTATATTCTTGGTGTAGTGTTAAGTTCGAAAAGGAAGGCATCCAAATGATTGAGCAAGCAATAAAAAAGTGTATGGATGATGTATCAAAGCATTAGCCAGACCTTATAATCTACCATGGTGGGATGCATGACTTAGAAAAAAGGAATTTTGAAGCCAATGTAAGGGTGAATTGAATAGTATCCATGAATAAATAATGAATGTGTGAAAGTGGTAAATTTTGACACATGCATTATATGATAGAATTATGTATGCCTGAAGAGATTATTGAATGCATTTTAGTGAATGTGATCTAGATTATTTTCGGCACGAAATGAGAGCAGAGTTACAATAAAAAAATGTACAGAGATATATTAGATATCCAATAATTATAACATAGATTTATTATAGATATAACCATAAAAACATAGATACAATAATACCTAATTTCTAATAATGAGTGAAATGTACAAAACTGTAGAAATACATAGTGAAAGACTCGCTAGAATGGTGGAAGCTTCTCTATGAGAAGAGATTTGAAGACTACTCACATTCGCAAGAAGATGATTACAATGAGGATCTAAAGGCCTTTTTCACATAAAGAAAATCCAAAACCCTAACCCTGTAAGATGAAAATCCAACAGTTTTGTGGACCTCGTTTTGGGTAGTTTGGTGCATCAACTTCCCGGGGGCGTAACTTTGGCATACGATCTTCATTTGGGGTGCACGGTAGCTCGTTGGAAAGTTTTCATAAAGAAGATTCATTTTGGGGGATAAATCAAGGTCATTGGATAAAATTGAGGTGATATATACCAAAAACACTTCATTTAGTCCCTCAAAATAGCCTCAGAATTTTAAGAACTGAAAAATTGCTAAAAATAGTAAATTGCCAGAAGACTTTTTTGAGCCAGTTGGAATAGGTGGGTGGCCACCGATATAAACTTGGATTAATCCTCCCTCCTTAGGAATAAATGGTATCAATTTTATTGAGTTCCAAGGGGAGAGGGAAACACGTTTGTTGGATATGCATCTTGAAGAGTTGCTTGCCTTGTTGAAGAAGCGACACTGCTTAGCTTGTTGAAGGTCATCACAAACCTGTGGCTGGAAGGGTTGGACCTCTTTAAATAGTATGGCTACATGATATTATTGTTTGCATAAGGAATACTTGCTCTTTTCTTCAATCTTTTCAACATGCTTCTGTTGGACAAAAGGTGCTTGGATTGAGGCTGCAATGTTCTTTTGTTCACCTTTTGAAGAGACTATGAAGAAGCTGAATATTGTAGTATGAGATACTACCTTGCGACACTGTTTAGATGGGTTAGTAGTTGGAACTAACTTTGGTATATTTTAGAGATGACCCCCTAGATTAGCAATGAAACTATGGAGTCGAGACTCATAAATAACATGGTGCTTCCACATATATGGTTGGCCCAACATAACATCATAGACATCCAGTGGGGAAAAATCACATAATGCCTCATCCTTGAAGGGCAAGATGTCATATGAAAATCGACACTGTTGGCTGACACAGAGGTCTCGTCCCTGGAAAATCCACCTGATGTTGTATGGTTGTGGATGTGGTGTTTTCGAAAATTCAAATTGTTTGACGACCTCTGCTGAGATGAGGTTCTTCTGGATTATACTATCAACAATAAAATGCAGCGGGGTCCCCTTCACCCACATTTGTGAATGAAAAAGACGCTCCCCCTCTTCAGGATCTACTAGCTCTTCTGGTTAAATTGTTGTGGTCGCGACAGTAGCAGTGGGGTCTTTGTCAATGATCTGTCTTCTCCCATTATTTTCTGAATCAGATTTCGAATCAGGGTTCGACTCCTTTTCTTTGATCTCGACCAAAAATTATTGTTTTGAGAAACATTCATCAATTTTGTGTCAAGGTATTTTGTGGAAATCCCACCACTTTCCAGTCTCCTTTGTCTTTCCATTACCCTTATTTTCTTGTGGCTTAGACTGGTTTTCTGAAGGCTTCTTATTATGGCCATCTTTTCCATACTTTAGGTGTTGAGTATTTGCATACCTGAACTCCCGTTTGTTCTGGTCCTTAAATTTATGCTCGATTTTAACAACATATCGATAAAAAACACCCAATGATGAGATGTCTAGAAAATACATTTCAATTTGGATGTATCTGTGTAGAGCCCCATGGTATTTCATAACCAAATGTCGCTTAGAGTCTTTGATACCTATCTTGGTGCACAAGGTATGGAAGGTATTAGTGATCTCTGGCACTACTTGGCCCCTCTCTTGTCGCAGTGTGGTCCATCTCATGTATTGATCGTCATAGTTTTCAATAGGGTAATATTATTCCTTGACCGCATCCACAAAAAAATTCCAAGTGGGCTCGACCCCATATATTCCAGAATCCTATGTGGAAATTTTCTCCTATTAAGTTTCTCACCAATGTTTGACATGGGGGAGAGCCTTAAGGAGTGCGAAGGTGATTTTTCCTGTCGGAAAAATTGTGAATAGAGAAATAACCGTCTAGCATATTTAACCATTTTTCTAGGGCATCTCCATCTATCTGAACTTCAAATACAAGAATATGAAAATTAACCTATTCCTTGAAAGGAAATATTCCTCCAAAATGACCACTTGATGAAGACGTGTCTACTGTTATTAGCATACATTGAAGGATGTTGGAAAAATTATCCATCAGTTCGTCCCTCTGTCGCGTGAGAGATTTCTCAAGCAACATATTAATAGAATATTATGCTCCATCATTTTTCTTTTCTTTCCCCATGGAGGGTTTCTTGGGCATGCAAGAATGATTTTACTCAAGAGATACAAGCTCAAGACCCAACTTTCTATACTCGGACCTCATTGAGGACATGCACTAAAAAAATGATCAAGAGAAGCCTGCTGTGATACAACTGATCCAGTTTATTTTCAGAACGAAATGAGAGCGGAGATATAATAAAGAAATGTACAAAGATATATCAGATATCCAATAATATAATAGACAATTATTAGAGATATAACCATAAAGCAAAGATTTAGTAATACACAATTTCTATTAATGAGCGAAATGTACAAAACTGTATAAATATAGAGTGAAAGACTCGCTAGAATGGTGGAAGCTTATCTATGAGAAGAGATGCGACAGATACTCACATTTGCAAGAATATGATTACAATGAGGCTCTAAAAGAATTTTTAACATAAATAAAATCCAAAAACCAAATCCCAGAAGATGAAAAGCCAATAGTTTTGTGGACCCCGTTCTGGGTAATTTGGTGTATCAACTTCCGGGGGTGTAACTTTGGCATAAAATTTCCGTTTGGGGTGCACGATAGATCGTTGTAAAGGTATTGTCGAGAAGATTCATTTTAGGGTCTCGATCAAAGCCTTTGGTTATAATTTAGGTCTCTATCTTGAAAAACTTCATTTAGGCCCTCAAAATGGCCCCGGAAGTTTATGAACTAAGAAACTGCTAAAAATAGTAAATTTCCAGAAGACTATTTTGAGCCAATTGGAATAGGTGGGTGGAAACCGATATCCACCTAGATCAATCCTCCCTCCTTAGGAAGAAATTATATCCATTAAGTTGAGTGCATGGGGGAGAGGGAAAAGCATTTTTTGAATCTGCATCTTGATGAGTTGCTTGCCTTGCCGGGGAAGTTGTGTTCCTTAGCTTGTTGAAGGATGTCACAAAACTATGGTTGGAATGGTTGGACATTTTTAACTAGTCCAAACACATGAGAGAATGTGTGAAGAAATAATCCTTGTGCTTTTCTTGAAACTTTTCAACTTTCTTTTTCTAGACAGAAGGTGCTTGGACTGAGGCTGTAGTGGTTGTGGTTTTCTTTTGTTCACCTTTTGAACATACTGTGAAGAAGCTGAATTTTGTAGTATGAGATACTAACTTGCGATACTATTTAGGTGGGAAAGTAGTTGGAACTACCTCTGGTATCTTGTAGAGATGACCCCCCAGATTAACAATGACACTATAGGGTCGAGACTCATAAATAGCATGGCGCTTATACATATATGTCTTTCCCAACAAAACATCATAGACATCAAGTGGGGAAACATCACATAATACCTTATTCTTGAAGGGATGGATTCCATATGATGATCAACACTGTTGGCTGCTATAGAGGTCTTGTCCCTAGCGAAGCCACCCGATGTTGTATGGTTGTAGGTGTGGTGTTGTCAAAAATACCAAATGTTTGTTGACCTTTGTTGAGATGAGGTTATTATGGCTTCTGCTATCAACAATAAATGAAGTGAAGTCCCCTTAACCCACATCTGTGAATGAAAAATATGCTCCCCCTCTTCATGATCCGTTGGTTCTTCTAGTTGATTTGTTGCGGTCGCAACAATAGAAGTAGGGTTTGCGTCGATGATCTATCTTCTCCCATTACTTTATGAGTCAGATTTCAAATTAGGGTTCAACTCCTTTTATTTGATCTTGACCACCAATGATTGTTTTGAGAGACATTCATCAGTGTTGTTCCAGGGGATTTTGTAGAAATCACACCAATTTCCAGTGTCCTTCGTCTTTCCATTACCCTTCTTTTCCTGTGGCTTTGAATGGTTTTCTAAAGGTTGGTTTTTAGGGTCGTCTTTACCATACTTTGGGTGTTGTGGATTTTCAGACTCAAACTCCTGTTTGTTTTGGTGCTTAAATTTTTGCTTGATTTTAATATCATATCGATAAGCAACACCCAGTGATGATATGTCTAGAAAATCCATTTCAGTTTGGATGTATCTATGTAGATCCCCCCAATATTTCAAAACCAAATGTTGCTCAAAGTATTTTATACCCAACTTGGTATGTAAGGTATGGAAGGGATTGGTGAACTTCGACATTGCTTGGCCCCTCTCTTACCACATTGTGGTCCATCTCATGTACTGGTCGTCATAGTTTCCAACAGGGTAATATTGTTCCTTGACCGCATCCAAGAAAAAATCCTAAGTGGGCTCGAACCCATATATTCCAGACTCCTCTGTGGGACTGTACTCCTAGTAATTTTCCCACCAATGTTTGACATGGGGGAGAGCCTTAAAGAGTGTGAAGGTGATAATTTCTCTGTTATAAAAATTGTGATCAAATAAATAACCTTATAGCATATTTTACCATTTTTCTAGGGCATCTGCATCTATCTGACCTTCAAATACGAGAATATAAAAATTAACCTATACCTTGAAAGGAGAAGTGCCTCCAAAATTTCTTCTTGGTGAAGACGTGCCTAGTGTTATTGGTAGGCATTGAAGGATGTGGGAAAAATTCTCCATCATTTCGTCCCTCTATCGCATGAGAGCTTGCGCAAGCAACAAATTAATAGAATCTTCTGCTCCATAATTTTTCTTTTATTCCACCATGGAGGGTTTCTTGGGCATGTGAGAGCAATTGTCCTCAAGAGAGGAAATCTCAAGACCCAACTTTCTATACGCGGACCTCATCGGGGACATGCACTGAAAAAATGATTAAGAGCAGCCTGCTCTAATAACACTAATCCAAAGTATTTTCGGCACGAAATCAGAGAAGAGATATAATAAATAAATGTACAATGATATATCAGATATCCAATAATATAATAGATATTTATCATATATATAACCATAAGCACATATATATAGTAATACACAATTTCTATTAATGAGCGAAATGTACAAAACTGTAGAAATACAGAGTGAAAGACTCGCTAGAATGGTGGCAGCTTATCTTTGAGAAGAGATGTTATGAATACTCACATTTGTAAGAATATGATTACAAAGAGGCTCTAAAGTACTTTTTAACATAAATAAAATCTAAAACCCTAACCCTGGAAGATGAAAATCCAACGGTTTTGTGGATCGCGTTTTGGGTAGTTTGATGTATCAACTTCCTAGGGGTGTAACTTTGGCATACAATATCCATTTGGGGTGCACGATATATCGTTGGAAAGGTATCGTCAAGGAGATTCATATTGGGGGCTCAAAAAAAATCCTTTGTGCTCTTTAAGGTGCCCAATGCTAAAAAAAACTTCATTTAGGCCCTCAAAATGGTCCCAAACGTTTATGAACCGAAAAAATACTAAAAACAATAAATTTCCAAAAGACTGTTTTGAGCCAGTTGGAATAGGTGGGTGGCCACTGACATCCACATGGATCAATCCTCCATCCTTAGGAATAAATGTTATCCATTGCATTGAGTTCCCGAGGGAGAGAGAAAAGTTTTTGTTGAATCTCCATCTTGATGATTTTCTTGCCTTGTTGGAGAAATTGTGTTGCATAGCTTGTTGAAGGCTATCACGAACCTATGAATAGAAGGGTTGGAGCTCTTTAACCAGTATGGATACATGAGATGAATTTGTGAAGAATTGATCCTTGCACTTTGCTTCAATATTGTCGACCTGCTTCTGCTAGACAGAAGGTGCTTGGACTGAGGTTGCAGTGGTTGAGGTGTTCTTTTGCTCACCTTTTGAACAGACAGTGAAGAAGATGAATTTTGTATTATTAGATACTACCTTGTGGCATTTTTTAGGTGGGATAGTAGTTGGAAATGCCTATGATATCTTATAGAGATAGACCCTAGATTAACAATGACACTATAGGATTGAAACTCACAAATAGCATGTCACTTCCACATATATGGATGGCCCAATAGAACATCACAGTCATTGAGTGGGTAAACATCACATAATACCTCATCGTTGAAGGGATGGATGCCATATGAAAATCGACATTGGTGGCTGACACAGAGGTGTCATCCTTGGTGAAGCCACTTGATGTTGTGTGGATGTGGGTGTTGTGTTTTCGACAATACCAACTATATGACTACCTATACTAAGATGAGGTTCTTCTGGCTTCCGCTATCAATAATAAAATGCAGTGGGTTCCTGTTCACCCGCATATGTGAATGAAAAATATGATTCCCCTCTTCAGGATTTGTTGGTTATTCTGGTTGAATTATTGTGGACGTGATAGTAGTAGTGGGGTCTGCATCGATGATTTGTCTTCTCCCATTATTTTTTGAATCATATTCTGAATTAGGGTTCAGATCCTTTTCTTTGATCTGGACCACTAATGATTGTTTTGAGAGACATTCATCAATGGTGTGCTAGGGGATTTTGTGGAAATTGCACCACTTTCCAGTGTCCTTCATCTTTCCATTACCCTTCTTTTTGTGTGGCTTAGACTAGTTTTATGAAGGATGGTTGTTAGGGCCGTCTTTACCATAATTTGGGTATTGGGGATTTGCAGACTTAACTCCCACTTGTTTTGGTGCTTAAATTTCTGCTCGATATTAACAACATATTGTTAAGCAACACCCAATGATGAGATGTCTAGAAAATCCTTTTCAGTTTGGCTGTATCTGTGTAGAGCCCCATGGTATTTAAAAACCAAATGTCACTCAAAGTCTTTGATACCCAGATTAGTGCGTAAGTTATGGAAGGTATTGTTGAAATCTGGCATTGATTGGCCCCTCTCTTGCCATAGTGTGGTCCATCTCATGTACTAGTCGTCATAGTTGCCAATAGGGTAATATTTTTCCTTGACCTCATTCACAAAAACATCCCATGTGGGCTTGACCCCATATATTCCAGACTCCTCTGTGGAAATTTTTTCCTAGTAATTTTCCCACCAATGTTTGACATGGGGGAGAGCCTTAAGGAGTATGAAGGTGAACTTTTCCTTGTTGGAAAAATTGTGAACAGATAAATAACCTTCTAGCAAATTTAACCATTTTTCTAGGGCATATACATCTATCTTACCTTCAAATACAAGAATATCAAAATTAACATTTACCTTGAAAGGAGAGGTGCCTCCAAAATGGCTTCTTTATGAAGACGTTCATATTGTTATTGGAAGGCATTGAAGGATGTGGGAAAAATTATCCATCATTTTGTCCCTCTATCGCGTGAGAGGTTTCTCAAGCAACAGATTAATAGAATATTATGATCCGTCATTTTTCTTTTCTTCCACCATGGAGGGTTTCTTGGGCATGCTAGAGTGATTTTACTCAAGAGAGACAAGCTCAAGACCCAACTTGCTATACTTGGACCTCATCAGGGACATGCATTGAAAAAACAATCAAGAGCATCCTGCTCTTATACCACTGATCTAGATTATTTTCAACACGAAATGAGAGTGGAGATACAATAAAGAAATGTAAAGAGAAATATTAGATATCCAATAATATAATAGATATTTATCGGATATATAACCATAAAAATAGAGATACAACAATACATAATTTCTATTAATGAGCGAAATGTACAAAACTGTAGAAATACAGAGTGAAAGACTCGCTAGAATGGTGGCATCTTATCTCTGAGAAGAGATTTGATGGATACTCAAATTTGCAAAAATATGATTACAATGAGGCTCTAAAGGCCTTTTTAGCATAAATAAAATCCAAAAACCTAACCCTAGAAGATGAAAAACCAACATTTGTGTGGACCTCGTTTTGGGTAGTTTGGTGTATCAACTTCCCCGGGACATAACTTTGGCATACAATCTCTATTTTGGGTGCACGATAACTTGTTGGAAATGTATCATCGAGGAGATTCATTTTTGGGGTTCAATCAGAGCCTTTGGCCATCATTTAGGTGCTCGATCTAGAAAAAACTTCATCTAGGACCTTAAAATGGCCCCGAAAGTTTAGGAATCGAAAAATTGCTAAAAATAGTAAATTGCGAGACTGTTTTGAGCCCGATGGAATAGGTGGGTGGCCATCGATATCCACCTAGATAAGAATGCATGAATATATTATATTTTATGGAAATTATATTTCTAATAGTTGAAATATTGTGCTTAATACTAACTCATGAAGTTGAGAATATTTCAGGAGCTGTTAGCTAGTGCAACAAGAGAGTTGCAAGTTAAAGTAGTCACATAAAGATGGACTATAGGAAATATTTATCAAGGAAACAGAGTAATAATGGCTAGATAAGGAAAAACATAATTGTTGAAAATACATGTGCAAGGGATGGAAATTTCTTTCTAATTAATGAATGGATTGAAGTGATTGAATTTTTAAATGCATACAATTTTCATATCACTTTATGAACTTTTGTAGCTATTGCAGTGAAAGTATATTTTACAGAAAATGATAACAATTTGTTTTGTTGAATGAAAGATGGAAGTGTTATCGAAAAAGTGGTTTCAAGTATGGCACAACTAAAATCCATAATGAGATGGTTGTTATTGAAGTTGGAATGCTTGGGAAGAAAGGATATTGTTGGTACATTGAATTCCTATGATTTCAAAAAATATAGATCCTTAGTGGGGATCTGGAGATGAGCTGGCACTCTCCTTGTGTGTGAAAGCCTTGATAAGATGGATCGATGAAGGACTATTCAACAATGAAAGGATTCCCAAGCCTGGAAGTGTGATTGTAGAAATGAAGAGGTAGCTCAAAAATGCTACAGTGGAATGAATTGTTTCCTAAAGCATATCTGTGGAATAGATCGAAGGACTTCTAGATGAAGTATGAAGACATGAATATGGTGCTCGAAAATAAGAGCACCAGAAGGTTAAAAATTTTTAATGGAAATGGCATGGAGATTTTTTAATACTTTTGAATTTACATGGTATATAATGCATTCAGGATAGTGCATAAATAAGGGGGAGGGGAATGTAATACCCCTAGGCTGAACCCCAATTGTAAATGTACATATGTTTATAGGTTGGTGATTTATGATATTATAGGCTAGAGTGCCTATGTGATTATTGGGCCAGAGAGCCCAGATGCTAAAAGGCTAGAGAGCCTATTATTGTACCATGTAATAATTCATACTATTAATAAAAAACACATCATTGTTTCACACCAACCATAAAATAGAGTATGAGGGGATAAACTCCACTAGAAAGGGAAAGGGGTAATTAAGAGTATAAGGTTAAGTAGTCAAGGGACTTAAACATAAAAATAAAATAATATTTGATCCAAATTTATGATAAGAATGAAATGAAAACACATATTTATAATATTAACACAGAGACACAGTGAATAACAACAACGATATAGTAAAACTAGGCTTCTATTAAATAAAAAATATGACGAAACTATAAAATGCATACTGAAACAAGCATGCAAGAATGGTGGAAAATTGTCTTTGAGAAGAGATGTGATGGCTACACTCATTCGCAAGAAGATAAGTACAATGAGGATTTAAAGTCCTTTTTACAATAAACCTAAATTCAAAAACCCTAGACATCCAAAAAACCTAGACATCCAAAAAACCTTACCCTAGGAGATGGAGCACCAAATTCATGTGGTCCCTGTTGGGGTAAGTTGGTACATCAACTTCCAGGGGTCATAAATTTTGCATACAATCTTTGTTTAGGGTGCACGATAGATCATTGGAAAGTTATTGATGAGGAGTTTCATTTAGGGGTGTCAATAACCTCCTTTGATTATCATTGAGGTTCTCGGTCGTGAAAAAATGTCATTTAGGCCCTGAAAGTTTTGGACCCAAAAAACTGCTAGAAATAGTAAATTTCCATAAATCTGTTTTGATTCAGTTGGAATAGGTGGGTGGCCATCGATATCCTCCTGGATCAATCCTCCCCGGGTGAGACACTTTCCTTGGTGCAGGAGTTTCCCTGCTTTGACAACCCAATAAAGATGGATCCTTTATTGGTGAGTTTCGTTGACCTGTGTGTCCATGATATGATTAGTGGATTCTTGTTCCACGTAGTCAGGGTTGAGCTTTGTTATTCAATTGTTCTACTATCTCTGATATGTATAATAATGGTGGAAAATATGGTTGAAGGAGGTCCACATTGAACACTAGGTGCAAGGTAAGGAAAGTGGGAATGTTGAGCTCAAATTCATTGTCACCCATAGCCTTGATGATGGTGTAAGGTTCGTAACAAAGTGAATGAAGCTTCCAATGAGGTCCTATAAGGTATTTTTTTTGCAAGTGAAACCAATCTTTGTGTCCCACCTGAAAATTCTGTGGCACTTGGGGTTGATCATGGTATTACTTGTACTTGGCATTGGACTTTTGTAAAATATCCTGAACATGTTGGATGATGTGCTGGATACATTCAATGAATCAGGTGGCTTTGTCAGCTTTAGCCAGAGTATGGGAAAAGTCAGCCTGGGTGGACGCAAGGAGTAGTGCAACATCCATGGGACCTAATGGTTGAAATCCCAACCCCACCTAAAAGGGTTTATCGTCGATTGAGCTATGTGTGGCTATGTTGTAGTTGTGCTAAACATAGGGAAGAATCTCATTCCATGTGTGGGGGTGATTGGAATTGTACATGTGTATTATATGCACAATCATCCAGTTGACAACCTCAATTTGGCCATCCGTTTGGGGGTGGAAGGCAGTGGATTTGGTGAGCTTGGTGTCCAATAGTGATCAGAGGATCGACCAGAATGTGCTAAGGAGCTGACTGTCCCAATATGATAAAATGGTTTTTTGGATACCAAAATGTACCCACACTCATTAAAAGAAGAGATTGGTAGTGGCGTATGCTCTGATGATCTTCTTATAGTAGGTTAGAATCGCCATCTTGGAAAAGAGATCAACAATTAAAAAAAAACATAGTCATTTCCCTGCTTGGTGGACAGAAGACCCGACTTGTAGTTCATTGAGATGGATTTCCATGGCCTATCAAGAGTAGGAAGAGGGGTGTACAGGCCTTGTTTCTTAGTGGTTGGTTTGGCAATAGCATAGGAAGTGAAAGACCAAATATACTTGCTGAAATTCTGCCAAATTTTTGGCCAGTAGAAGTGTTGTTGCAACACTGCCACTGTCTTTTCCATGCTGAAGTGTCCTACCACCCGACTGTAGTGGGATTCCCAAATCAACTTTGCTCACTCACTTGATGGAACTTAGAGATGGCCTAGATGGCACAACAACCCATCCTGAAGATGGAAATTAGTGACATCTGTGTTTGCACCTAACATCTGGTAGGTGTTGGCGAAGTCAGGATTTCTCTCATAGAGGTGGATCCATCTGTAGGTCTCATTGCTACAAGAGTTGAGCACCATGCTAAGTACCGTAACTTGATTTTAGCTAAGGAAATAAACAAATCAGTTGATACTTCCTATTTTATACTTGATGTTGAGTTGGAACTACTGCAAGTATGTGGACCAGTTCTGATGTCGGTCATTCTATAATTTTCCTTGTGTCTGCATGAACTGCAGTGGCTTATGATCAGTGTGGATGATTGTCCCCTTCTCGAGAATGTAATGCTTCCACTGGTGACAGGCTTGCATAATGGAGTACATTTATTTTTCGTAAGTAAGCTACTTACGCACGACATATGATAATGTCTCACTATAATAGGCCACAGGGTGTCCATGCTAAGTGAGGATTGTGCCCACAACATAGTCTAAAGCATTTATCTCGATTTCAAAGGGTTTTTGCAGGTCAGGTAATGAAAGCATTGGGGTGTAGAAAAAGAATTGCTTCATATCAACATACACTTGTTTTTGGGAAATTCCCCACACAATTTTTTTCTTACCACCACCCCTAGTTACCTGGGTTAGGGCCCATGAAATATGAGAGAATCCCAACATGAACCTGCGATAGAAAATAGAAGGGCCTAAGAAGCTCCGAAAGTTAGTGAGAGTGGTTGGGGCTGGCTAGTCACGAATGACTTGGATCTTGGCTAGATCCACATGCACACCATGTGCATCAACAATGTATCCCAGGTAGTGGAATATTTCCATGCCAAAGGATCATTTTTCCAAGTTGTCATATAGATTTTGTTGTCGCAAATTGTGCAGAAGCTATTGAATGTGTTGCAAGTGTTCCGACCAAGTCTTGTTGTAGATGATGATTTCACCTAGATACAACACTACAAAAGAATTGATGAAAGGCCAGAAGATATCATCCATCATCCTCATGAAATTTGTTGGGGAATTTTTCAAACCTAAGGGAATGACCAACCATTCAAAAATACCTTCTTTTGACTTGAATACAATCTTCCATACATCTTTGTTCTCTATTGGAACCTAATGGTAGCTAGACTTTAGATCAATCTTACTGAAGTATTTTTCTCCCTTTTCCTGATCAAGGAGATCGTCGATTCAGGGAATTGGGTACCAATTCTTGACTATGATTTTTTTTAGGGCCCGATAATTAATGCAAAGTTATTAGGTCTCATCTTTCTTCTACACCAACACGATTGGGCTTCTACAAGGTGATGAGATGGGTCATATTTGACCCTTTTGGAGAAGTTATTATATCTGACGCTTGATTTCATCACTTTCTAATAGAGAGTGGCGATAAAATAGTCCATTTGGTAGCGATGCACCGGGGGTCAGATCGATGGAATGTTTGATCTGACAGTGCAGAGGTACCCTAGTAGGTAACGAGAATATGTCTTTGTATTATTTCACGACCTTATCCACTTGCTTATGCTTCATGGAGAGGTTGGTTGCGGAGGCAATGGATCTGGCTGCAATCTTTCATTGACTCTAAGAGTGAATCACGAAGAAGACAAACTTCTCGATCTAAGAGATGAAATTCCTGTATTACTTGGAATAGATCAAGGAAATGTCACTAGGTGGGACTACCTCGGGTATACTGTACGATTTCTTGTTCAAAGCAATAATAACACTATGAGGCCTAGACTCATATACAACATGATGTTTCCATAAACAAGGTTGGTCCAAAATAACATCACAAAATTCAAGGGGAGAAACATCACACAATACCTCAACTTTGAATGGATCGATGTCTTACGATAGGTGACATTGTTGGCTGACACAAATATCGCTCCCTTGGAGGAGCCATCCAATGGTGTAGTGTTGCGGGTGCAGTGTTGTCAGCAAGGCTAGCCTCTTCATGACCTCAACTGAGATGAGGTTCTTTTGGCTATTTATATCAATGATGAAGTGCAAAAGAGTGTCTTTCACTCACATATGTGAATGAAATAGGTGCTCACCTTCCTCTTTCTCATCAAGTTCACCGAGTTGGATCTTGGTGGTAGCAACAGTGGCACTAGGTTCCACGTCAATGATTCAAGAAAAAAACAAGATCATGGTATCCATGGTTCAAAAGATCATTCCTATGGTTGAAACCTATTAAATATACTTTTTTTTTCGTTTCTTGGTCACCTTGAAACTATATATCAAAACATTTTTATTTTCTTTTAACTAAATTATATAAGCAACACCATGCACCATCTTATCCTTGCAATAAATCTAGTCAAAGATTCAGTGATAAAATTTGTTCTCATGTGATAGGTGAGAATAATAGCTTTAATAAAATTGAGGATACCCTCTCTTTATATTGAGGAATGTATTGAACAACTAAAGTGGTATGAGACGGTGCTCCTACACATTGTGCCCCAAAATTTTTCCCCCTCGTGAGTGGGGAAAACCTGGGGGATAATAGTGTCTATAGATGAAAAAATAACTATAGGTAAAATAGATATATGGAAAGAGTTGCCACATCAAGCTAACACAATATCAACATTCAACACTTTGTGGAAGGAACAAAATTGATAGGGTATGAGGTGGCATACACATAATTATTCACATTTGAAAAAAACGAAGGAACATGTAGTTCAAAGAACTCACAAGAAGAGGAAAACAACAATACATTAGATTATATTTGAAAATTACCAAGACCAAAATACTAGATGTAGATGACATTTATTTGGTAACAATGGCTACAACAAGGGTTTCCATGTCACAAGAAAATGAGTCAAACATCCTAATAATGGACACAAAAATAGAGAAGTGCAAGAAATAAATCAAACATCTAAAACATTAGGTGGAATATTATAAGGCAATAGGGCAAGACACAAGAGACTTTGTTGAGTGTGAATTATAAATCCATGACTATTTGTCACTAGTACAACATGATTTTTATAAGCTGGTGATAAATATACATAAGTTTTGGGTGAATCCATGAAACTGAGTAAGACTTTTTGGCAAGGGAGAGGATGAAAAATCTGCTTTTCATACCCTCGATTGAGGTAATTTTAAGCAATAGATCAAGCTACTAAGAACTCCATTGATTCCTTAAATAAGTCCTTAATCGAAGGTTCTTGATGGACATGAAAAACCCTTGATGGTGGTGTTAGATTGTGTTTGAGCTATAAATCTCAATTAAGGTAATTTTAAGTAGTATATCAAGCTACTGAGACCTCGAAAAAATCCTTAAATAATCCCTTGATCAAAGGCTCTTGATGGGCACGACAAACCCTCGATCTTGGTGTTATATTGGGTTACAACTCAATCAAGGTCCTTTTTTAATTAGCCCCGAAGGCTCTTAGCTTGATTGAGCTACTTTTATTAACCCACAATGACCTTGATCTAGGGTTTAATTAACTATTTATTGAGGTATTTTGAAAATCCTCATTAATCCCTCGATCGAGCTTTATGAAAACTCTCAATCGAGATAAATTACTTCATTGAGGGTTTAAAATATAGAAATATATCCCCCTTTCTATAGGAACTTATGAAACTACAATTTCCAAGGGTGAAGTTGCTTCACCTCTTTCATATTAGGCGGCAAAGATAATACTAGTAGATTTGTCAGTGAATCCTCTATCCAAAGGCATATACTTTTCACAATTTTGATTTCATATTATACTTTTTATTTATTTTCTTTTAAAAGTTATGCCTAAATTTGTTTTCCACGGTTCTAAAGGAACTTAGATAAAAATCAATATCATAACAACTACACAACCAAAAAAATATAAAAAAATCGTGGTATCCTATGGATGTATCCTTTTGAAAAGGGTATTTGTTTTTTTTTTAATTTATGTAAATTATAGGAAAAAATTAGATGGGAACAAAAAGGTGTATAAAATGTGATTCAAATATTAATTGATCAAATTTAAAATATAATTTTTGCAAAAAAAAATTGGGATCTATTTTTTGTGTACATTGCACTTGTATATTGTTTGAAAAGTATACATTGAGCATTGAATTAGTTGACAGAAACAAAAGTCACTAGTTAATTTTTCTGGAAATTTGTAAGGACAAGAATTTAATTAAATTCATAATTGACACATCAAATGGCATTAATATTTTTTGAAAAAAAAATCTTTAGAAAGACAACACATTTCCGTACAAATTTTCTTTTTATTGTGCATCGAAATTGACAAGAATTAAATGAGTTTTGAGGGCTTCAATTTAAAAAATATGTAAAATGTCAAATTTTCATCACCACGTTTCACTAAAAAGTGTTACTCGTCTTCATGGATTCAATCTTTTATGCATAATCATAGACTTTTTCTACCCATTTTTATGGGTGTCTCTAGGATGCCATCTTATGGAGAAAACGTTGGATTCCTTAATTCAATGGTAATGGGAATATCCTGAAGCTCTGCCTTAATTTCCCCACTTTCAATAGAAGAAAATTGATGGGATTGACATTGGGTTGTATATTGAAAAGACACATCTAAATTCCTAGACAAAGACATCAAGTAACCATTATAAAACTATGATTAGCACCTAAAATATGTAGCCAATGTAGCACAAGAGTGCCAAGTCCCAACACTTATGGTTGACATTGGAAGCTTCATACCCTAAGTCGATATAATGGTCAAATTGAGTGAGAACTATAACCAAAAGAGAAGCTCCCTAGATTTTATAACCTGGATCAATAAAGTTATGGTGAAAGACAACACAAAATAACTGATCAAAGAGAAGGGAATCCTTAGGATCTTTGTTGCAAAGCTATAAAAGGGACAAGGTGGACTCCAACATGATCTAAGTGTAATGCATTCCCCATTTTAACAATATCGTTTCCCTAGCCCTTGTTATTTGAATTTGGCATTTATGGAATGAAAATATTATGTACAAGGACTTAGGGATTCTAGTAGTTAAGTTTCTATTGACTAATCAAAGTAAAGGTGAAGAGGGAAGACGTTAAAACACTTCACATTTTGAGCTCCCTTGTTGTGTAAAAAGGTCATTATTTAAAACCAAGGTTCTCATTTTTGGAAGGAAAGCTACCTTGTAATTGAGATTAAGGAATTATTGGAAAATTAATTAATGAAGTTGAAGTTTACTAAATGGATTTTATCTTCTTTTTGTGAATTCCATCCTTATTTTAGTATGTTTTATGCTTTCCAATGGTTTTCTAGCATCATCTTTTCCTTTTTCATCTACTCTTGAATTGGTATTGGAATTGAGATACATTTAGAATGTGTTAGACTATCATATGCATCTTATTCTATTCAAATATTCAATGAGTATTCATACTTTCAATAAGATCAATATTATGTTTCATTTCCATTTTACTTTAATTTTCTTATAATAGTAGGATTTTACTTTCTATACTTGATTTTTAGATTTTCTTCCTCTATTATATATATATATATATATATATGATTTTATCCTAGTAGATCTGTGTAAATTGAGAAGGGTCAAAACACCACATAAATAAGTTGGTTCTTGAAGGAGGGCCTCTCCCGCCCTCCTATTTATGGATAACATAGTGAGCACCAAGACTTCCATGAATGTTGGGGTGGAAAATAATTTCGACTAGAATATAAAAAAACTTGGACACCCAAGAAATCAACCAAGGTGAGAATGAATCTAGTAGACCAAACCTTTGAGGAGATTTTCAAAGAGTCAAATTTTTAGTAGACAAACAATCATTTTTTCAGTCATTGCTAACTTACCACCTTATAGGAATAAAATACCAAAACTTAGAGAAATTCCTAATTAAGAGTTCATTGAGACTTACCATGTAGATGCCACCATATATTCCACTAATAATATATATGGCAATATTGATAATCTCTTGCCTGAGCAATGAGAAATTCTTGAGAAATCCATTCACAATTTCATGTGTAATCCAACACAAGTTATGATATCCCTCACCCAACTCTTAAACCAATAAACATGTTGAAGCTACATCCTACATGGTTGGTTCCTAATGCACTGAATTTATCAAGGTCATACCATGATATGCCAAAGAATGTTAAGAGATGCACCTTAAATTTAACCCAAATGAAGCTACTATATCCTAATACCACTTAAAATCCTTCACACAAGCTCCAAATATCTTATATATTAGACATACAAACACCAAGTACCATCTCTTCTCATTTAATTTAGTGGGGTGAGAATCCACTTGGTTTTTTAATCTACATAAAAGAATTTCAACTAGAATATAAAAATAATTGGACACAGAAGAAATCAACCAAGGCGAGAACGAATCTAGTAGACCAAACCTTTCAAGACATTTTCAAAGGTTCAATCAAATTTTTAGTAGACAAACAATATTTTTTCCAGTCATTGCTAACTTACCACGTTATAGGCATCAAATACCAAAACTTAGAGAAATTCCTAATTAAGAGTTCATTGAGACTTACCATGTAGATGCCACCATATATTCCACTAGTAATATAGATGACAATATTGATAATCTATTGCCTGAATAATGAGAAATTATTGAGAAATCCATTCACAATTTCATGTGTAATCCAACACAAGTTATGATATTCCTTACCCAACTCTTAAACCAATAAACATGGTGAAACAAAAACCGACATGGTTGGTTCCTAATGCATTGAATTTATCAAGGTCATATCATGATATGCCAAATAATGTTAAGAGATTCACCTTAAATTTAACCAAGATGAAGCTACTATAACCTAATACTACTTAAAATCCTTCATACAATCTCTAAATCTCCTATATATTAGACACACAAACACCGAGTACCATCTCTTCTCATTTACTTTAGTGGGGTGAGCATCCACTTGATTTTTTAGTCTACATATTAAATTAATACACAACTTGAATGAATTCAAACAAGAATTTTTGAGTAAATTTGAAGATGATGAAACAACAAGCTCTCCATCCTTACAAATAACTAAACTAAAAGTAGAATTAAAAGAAAAATATTGATATTTCAACACAAGGTTCAATACCTTGTACCATCATATGCTTGCAATTAAATGACCTATTGAAATGATGATAATGGAGTTTTACCTATTAGCCATTGACCTCACATTGGCTATGCTCATTACATGAGATAATAAACACACTCTTTAATAATCCTATGATTATATCAAAATAGATCAAGAAAAATTATATTGACACAAAACTTCATCCATTAGTGAAAAATCCTTAAGAATTCTACCCCCAACAGTTAGGAAAAAAATGTCCACTACCACACCTAAAACCCTAGGAAAACTAATCCTGAAAATGGAGATCAAACAACTAAGTTATAGGGAGTCCAACAACTATTATATAAACTCCCTAATGGATTTATGGACTTCCATAGGAAGGCTGGGAAGGGAAACCGTAGAAATAAAGGTTTCAAGTCATATGAAAGGTTTAATAACAATCATGTAACCAATAATGAATCTAAACCTATTAAATTGCAGGTATATTTGAATGTCATAGCCATGGAACGTTACTATATATTTCATCGAGCTACCCATTGGGAGAAGGATTTTCAAAATTTATAAATTATTCCAAATCTTTCACCCAATAAGCTAGTGAACCTTAGTTTGAAAATAAGAAAATAGAAGATTCTTGACCTTGTATAGTTATTTTCTTATGGGATGTAAATCCAATCACAAACATCGAAGAAATCAAGAATGATGAGGAAGAATAAGCCAAGTCAAGTGAATCTAATGATATTCAAGGAAAAATAGATTATCCTTTGAGAAACATAATTAAATATGATACTCCCCCAAGTCCTTCAATAGGTAATACAAGTATCCTAGCCTATTATTCAACATCCTCCAAACCTATAATGGTGTGAATGTCATGAAGAAGATAAAAACTAACATATCATTGCATGATCTACTAGGGATGAGCTAAAAAAGGTAATTGTTCTACTTGGGATGATCCAAAAAAAAGTGAATTGTCGTCAAAAACATTAAATAATCCTACCATAATAAGAAAGATCTTGTTAATTTGGCCACATGAAAGAAATAGAGATCCAAAAATCCACCTTTCATCATTAATTTTCATATTTTCAACCACAATGTGTACAGTTTTATGATTGATCCAGGTTCTTCAATAAATTTAATGTCATATTATGTATGTAAGAAACTAAATGCTAAGATTTTTAAATCATCATCACAAATCATACAACTTGGAAATTCAAAAGTGAAAATAATGGGAGAACAAAAGAATGTTTTATCTAGGTGGTTATAGACCCAAGGATACACTAGGTCATTGACATTGTGGTGGTTGACATTCCCAAATATTATGGAAAATTGTTGAGTATGGATTGGTCACAAAAACGAAAGGGATAGTTTGCTATAGACTAGTCCCATCTCTAGTTTCCTTGGAAAGGAAAGCCTAACCAAATACAGGTAGATTGGGAAAAGAACATCAAACACATGGTCATAAATATAGAATAAGAAAAAATAACCTATAATGCATCTTTACACTAGAATATGAACCTTCTTTCTAGAATCTCCCCACTCATTTTATAAGCAACCATATGCTTCCACCCTTGCATTAATTGGAAAAAATGAAAATATTGTTAATATTGCAAGTAACTCGCATATTAGGATTATGTAAGGTCTAAGTTATCTAACCATTGTAAAACCTAAGTTCAACTATCTTGATGCATGTGTAACATGTATCACTATAATGCTTATATCAAAGTGAAGCTTCATCGATTTTTCTTATATTTCTTTTATTTCAAGGAGTAACTAAAATTAGTTTACTATGTACGATTTTGTTTTTGTATTTCTCATAAATGTATATCAATTTAAAGTAATGAGGAATGTAGATAAAAATAAGTAGGACAATTACAAGAAGAAGTTGATTCTGAGTAGAAAAGTTCACAAGAAACAATTTATGTAAAAACCTACTCTCTTTTACATAGCTAATTGGTTTTCTATGAGAATTAATATATTCTGGCAATTATACATAATATTAGGAAATCTCAATTAAGAATTACCTTTTCAAGCAATTTCTAAAGCCAAGGGTGAACTCAATTATAGGTCCTTTGAAAGGGATTTTAAAAAATGGTAGGGGATAGAATATTATCCACCCAACCAAACTTCTCAATCTTCATGTTGCCCCCCCAATATCACTCTCAACAATATTGTACTAGTTACTCTATCATATTTCTCATGAAGGACAATATTTTATCATTTAGTTATTTACCCTGGATTTTTCTTCACCTCTCTAGACAATTAGACACTGACAAAAAGATATATAACCATTCAAAAGGAATTTTATAAAATCATATACACACCATCACACCATACATGGACAACAAAAACAAATTTTATAGACTTACAAAACTTTTCCCTAAAACAAGAATAGAAATTCCAATTAAAAAACTAGCAAAGAAAACCTCTAACCAGCCTCCTTCACCCCCTTTTATTTATTTTATTTTTATTATTTGATAATACAAAATTCATTTTCTTACCATGTTTCCTTCATGAAACTAATTAATCAAGTAGAGATACTAACGAATCCTTTACTTAGTATTAGGTATATATCTAGTATCTAGCACACACACACACACACACACATATCTTCTCTCAGGCTTATTGATTGAGGATTTCTATAGACTCTGTTGGAAGATTAGTTTTTTTCATTGATGTGAACCCTAGTCATTGGTTTTGGATGACAAGATTGATGAAGGTATTTGGACATGAAGGATAGAGCACATGCAGATACAACACCCATGGATGGATAGTATACATCATGTTGTTTATGGTGGCACGTGGAACGTCACGTGGATCCTCATGGTTGATGAGAAATGAGTTTTTGAAGATGACAAAGTGAATTGAAGAAGGAAGTACAGGTTGGGCCTGAAGATAATTAAAGAAAAAAATTACAAAATAAGAAAGTGTCAGGTCGGCCCTAATGTTAAAAGGAAGTGACATAAAGGGTATAAATACATCTCATTAAACATTGATTTTTCAACACACACAAGTTTTTTAATGAAAAAGGAGATATAAGTCGAATTTCGTAGGAAATATAAAGTAAAGAAGACCACATTTCAAGGGAGGATGAAGTCTTTTGGTGATGTGTTCTAAGGTATATTATTTACAGGTCATCTTACCATTTTCAATGTAACTATTTTTCTAGAACGATTCAGATGGTGCAATTGGTATGGTATTGAGAATTCATATCTAGGTACCTATGGTAAATATTTTAGCACTTTATTCGTTGTAATTTTGGAGATACACTCTGTGGAAGATAGGGTTTTTGACTAGTCCTGAAGCTAGTCATAAACAGGTGTTCCGGGTAAAATAGTAATAAATTATTCATAGAGAATCCAAATGAAGTGAGACCAATTGAATTGGAAAGAGTACGATCTTTATTTTCATGTGTAAAAATCTCAGAATATGATGTTAAAAATTGAGTGCGGGGCATGTTGTACAAGTCCTCTCTCCTGAATAAACCATAATTGAATAAGGTCTACCATTTTCTCTATAACTCCTTTTCTGGGAGGATTCAAGGAGTGAAACTTGGAGGAGTTTCAAAGAATACATTGAGTAATATTATCTATAGGATCATGTTATTCCAAGAATTGAAGAATTGCAGAAGTTGAAGAAGTCTCAGGAAGCATTATCAGATTGTATGTGATGGTTGGTTGATGGTGATAATTTAATGTAAAGTTTTATTATCTCTCATATATTATTGGGTGGAAGCAAGGGGCAAGGATGGAGAGGTCAAACCTATATTTATATTGGATGATTATATCTTCCTTTTGGAGGTTTATCCCTCCCTTTATATTTGGAAGTTGTATCTACCTTTTGATGCAGAAGCCACCTCTGCCTCGACAGAGTCGCTGCGCGACCTCCCGGTCTTAGGGATCGTTCAATAGCTTTCCCTTGAGCCAAAGCAACTCTTTTATATTCCCAGTTGGAATCTCCTTCCAATCGATCCACAGGTCCTTTTCGGAAGCTCCACTGTGCGACCAGCACTAGGCGTGAGCTCTGCTTTTCCCCAAGCGACCACAGTGCTATGTCCAAGGGCCTATCCCAAAGTCTCTTGTTGAAATCTCGCGATCTCGCGAGTTCGTGAGTCGAAGCTCCCGACTCTTCCTTCCCAATCTCACGATAATCGAAATCACGAAATGTGTATAGCTCCTTCTCTGTCAACGCCCTCCATGCATGACCACCATCTAGGCGTAATGCTAGCACCTCTCGCTACTCACCGTTTTGCAAGTTTTATCATCGAGCTCCCGTGCTCTTATCTCACGAATCCCCGATATGCAAGAAGTCAACAGAGTGTTGACTCCTTTCTCCAGGTGACGCGTGTCCACCTGTCAACCACGCGGGCCCCACCTTGTGGTTCTTCCACGTGTCCACACGAGCCTCGACTCTCAGCACTTCACGACTTCTGCAGTTGAGAAGAGGTTCTCTCAACCTCTGAACCTCTAAACGCGTGATAGGCAATGGGGTTCCTGATCCAACGGTCCTCCTGTTCTCTAGATCCAATGGTTGTTCTCGCTCATCGCGAATTGAAGCACCCAACTCCTGGGCTCTCAACTGGCGAACCTCCGAGTTCGCGAGATCCCTCGATCTTTGCCACCTTTCCTACTCAGATGGACGATTATGATCCCTTCTTGACTTCACTACTCACAGAGTCAAAAGACTTCCCTCTATGACTCCTGATGTTCGAATCCCCGATATGGGCGATCTCGCGACACCTGTCCTCCTCCGGATGGATGGCTCTGAACCTTTCGGGACTTCGCCAGATCCGAAGTCAATATGCTCACCTCTGTGAGTCCCGGTGCCCGAATCTCCGAAATGGATGATTTCATGACACGCGTCCTCCTGCAGATGGACAACTCAGATTTAATTCACCCTTTCATGATTTCTAATGTCTAGGGCCCGGACTCTCGTCCTCTGGACTCTCGAATGTCAAATTACCGATACGATACTCCTTCGGGACTTTCGCTCTGCTTATGAGGGTTTAAACCTCGAGCTCCTCTCGACAGATTTGAAGGTTGTCGGCTATTCTGAGAGAGATCCAATGGCTCATAATCTCTTCGTCTCTTGCGTTCCTCCTGCTTCTCTCTGGACGTGAAATCTTCAACAGTCCAAATCTCTTCAGCTTAATCTGACGGCAGCTGTGCTCCTCCTCAGCTTTGGCGCTTTCTTCCCAGACTTGGAATAATTCCAAATGTTCAAAGGCCTCGACCATTGTTTCTTTTACCTCTGCGAGCTCCATGACTTCGAGTCCTCACCTACGTGCATGAAAACACTACTCCTCCTGAGCTTACTCTCGAATCCTTGAAGGATTCTGACTTCTGCGCTCCTGTAGAGTCTTCGCATACAAAGTGCTATCTCTTATAAGCTTCTCTGAGACTCAGACCTTAAGGAACTCAATCCTTTTTTCATTCTCCCTCAAATGGAGAATTTGGATGCCCTCCTGGCACTCTATCTGCTCAAGCAACCTATTGCTGAGTCTTCAAGGTGTTCAACAACCCTGCAAAGATCCTTTAATGGACTCTTCTCCAATCTCTGAACTCAAAGAGTTCCTTTCCTCTCTGTTCTTATCTGCACACTGTCTCAATTCCCTCCTGGTAGAGTTGTACAGAACTCACAATAGAGTTTTTGTCTTCTTCTGAACTCACAACATAGTTCTTCTTCTATGCACTCCTTACACTAGCTCAATGCCCACTTGGTAGAGCTTTACAGAACTCCTTAGAGATTTTGTCTGCAACTGTGTCTCTCATACACAACCTTGCCTCCTAAGGTGTTCAACAACCTCAAAGGTCTTCCTCTTAATTGATGATTTCAACTACTGTGCCCGCCTGGCACGTCTTTGTCTGGATTTGCAGAGTTCAGAAGTGCTTCTATGCACTGGCTATCAGAACCCATAGTGTTCTGTCACACGCTCCTGGTGTGAAGCCTCAAAGAACTTCCCAAGCCTGAAAATAAAACAACTCCTGCTAATGCACAAACCTACAACATACATTGACAACATAAATAGAACACGCACAAACATTCATTCAACACAGGAAATATGCAGGAAAAACTGTTGTTTTTATTAAATGGCAAATGCCTATTTTTACAAAGTGTTCCTGAGCTCAGAATTTAATAGAGTCTCGTCTCCTTCTCTTCTGCTCTCTCGACTATTACAACTCTAACAAAAATGAGATCGAAATTGATCTTTTACATGAGGGAGCTCTTCGAGCGCTTCCCTCCAACCCCACCTACCCTATTCAATTACATTGAATGGGCTATCTAGTCCACAATTTGGATCTAGATCTCAGCCTTCAACATTTAAGGCCTACCTACTTCTTTTTCTATGCAAAGCACGGCCTCACGGCTCAACAACCTAAAACATTTAATTACATTCATTCAAATTCAATTTGAAAATGAGGGTTGCGCCTCTCTTCAGCACGCGATTTTGAAACCGCTGACGTGGCTAGCTGGCTGGCTGGATGACGTGGAGAGATTCTCCTGCATCACCTTTGGAAGTCATTACTTCCCTTGAACAATAACTATTGATTATTTCTCATATAGTGTGCATTGTGTATTGTGGTGTATTGGTGTAAATATTATACTATTGTTCATTTATCATTGGATATAATTGAATGGTTTAAGTATAAGTTGATTTTTTTTTAAAATTGTACTTGATACTGATTCACCCCCCTCTCAGTATCAACAATTGGTTTCAGAGCAGGTTACCTTCAGAATAGTTTAACCACTGGAAGGAAAATCCTGAGCAGAGATGTATGACCATGAGCACATTTCAAATGGGATTCAACGATTTGACGGAAGCAATTATGCATATTGGAGTGATAGAGTGAAAACTTACCTAACATATTTGGGAGTAGACATTTGGTACTCAGTTGTAAATGGTTATGTAATCCCAAATAATTCTCCAACCGATCCAAATGAGAAGAAGCTTATGAGTTGTAATTTAAAATCTAGACATGTTATTCTAGGAGCATTGGTACCAACTATTGTTATAAAAGAGATGTGATGCAACACTTCTAAAGAGGTATGGGACAAACTCAAGAGTATTTATGAAGGTGATACAAAATTTAAGTAGGTCAAGCTTCAATGACATAGAGAAGAATTTGAAAATTTGAAGATGGATGAAAAGGAAGATATTGCAACCTATTTTCTTAGAGTTGATGAAGTTGTTAATGCTATCAGAGGATTAGGTGAAGAGCTCAATGAATCCTTGGTTGTACAAAAAGTGTTGAGATCACTTCTCTTGAAATATGATGCTAAGGTCTCCACCATTGAAGAAACTAGGGACTTGACAAAAATGACAATGGATGTATTACATGGGTCTCTTATAGAATATGAAATGAGAATAGGTACAGAAAGTGACCAGCTGAACAATGAAGCACCCTTTAAAGCCATAAAGAAGACAGAATACAAGGATAATGACCTTGATGAAGAAATATAAAATTTCGTAAGAAGGTTTTTAGAAGGGAAATGGAAGATACAAAGGTAAGCCTCCTCTCAAATCCTTTAACTATGGTAGAATAGGATATATTGTTGAAAACTACTACTATAAAAAAGAAGTCTCAACAACAAAAAGATCTTCTACTCCAAGGATGATGACATCTCCTCAGATGAGAGTGATGAAGAAGATAATGATGGAGGAGAAGTCCTCTTCATAACCCCAGAAACCCAGGATGATGATAACAAGAGTTCTACAGAAGAAGAAATCATTTCTGAAGAAGATTGAGATGAAGAAACCAACCTTGATTCCTTTTGGGGATACAAAGATAACGTAGAGAGTGAACAAGAAGATGAGAATCTTGAAAAGTTGAAGCATGTTGAAACTGAAAATAACAAGCTTAGAAACACAAACATAATAATAAAAGGTGAATTGAGTATTTGTGAAGAAGAGAATTACATGCTTGAAAAGACCATTGGTAGCTTGAAGGAACAATTAGAAGATTATGATAAATTGAAAGAACAATTGGATCAAACAAAATGGGAGCTGCTATTGACAATAGAAAAGTTGAAGAAGTTCCAAAAATGCACTGAAAAATTAGATGAGATCCTTAGCAGTCAAATATCTCCAAATGACAAGACAAGACTTGGATACAATGACAGTTTGAAGACAACAAAACAAGAGAAGGAAGATGAAAAGGATGAAACCAACACTCCAGAGAAAATTGAATGACAAGATAGAAGACTATAATTAAGAAGGAATGAGACATCAAGAACATCCTCTCCCATGAGGTATGAAAGCAATCATTATGAAGGAAACTGCAAAAGAATAAATCATGAACCCAAATGGAATACACCACAAAGAATATCACTTACTCTGGTATCAAAATTTCTTTCTTGGACATTGTTATACTTATGGAAATTTTGGACACAAGGCAATCAATTGTAGAATCAATGAAAATAATAACTATGCAAGCTACATGAATGGTGAAAATAATAGATATGGAAAAAATTGTAGACCTGTCAACGTAAATTATAATCCATTTGACCCATTAATGGATCAAAATATTGTATGTTACAAGTGCAATAATCTTGTTCATAAAGAACTATATTGTAGAGAGATGAAGGAAGATAATTGTATGCCAAATGTCCATATACCAACTACAACATGGAAAAGGAAAGAAATTACACACAATGAAAACTGTTGAATAGCATTGGTCACTAAAGAATGCAAAGAAGAATATGAATGGTTCATAGACAGTGGGTGCTCATCTCATATGACTTGAGTTCAAAGCAAATTTGTCAGTTTGAAGAAAAAGGGTGGAAATGTTGCATTTGGAGATGACTCATCTACAAAAATACTTGGAAAAGGAATTGTAAATCTTGGAAGTGAAAATGTAAAAGAAGGAAAAATCCTATTGGTTGAATATCTAAAGAATAATATCCTCAGTGTCAGGAAAATATGTGATCAAGGATACACTCTTATGTTTGACTCCTGAAAATGTAAAATCAGAGAAAATAACTCAGGAAGATTGGTTGCAATTGCAACAAGAAGACCGACCAACATATACATCCTAGACATGAAGAAGAGAGAGAAGACAAAAGCCACACAAAATGAATCAAAGGAAGAAAAAGTCCCAAAGACCAAAAATAAGGATGAATTATTATTGAGTGCCACATGTTCAGGGGGAGTAGCCCCAAAGAAGAAGGTCACCTTATGCCATTGAACTTAGGGAGATCAACCCCACCCTTTTCCATCGATGTCAAAGGGGGAGAGAAATTGGGGTCATGATGACAGGGGGAGCATTAGTGTTTCCATCAATGAAAAAGGAGGATATTGTTGGAAGATTGGTTGTTGTCATTGATGTCAACCCTAGTCATTGGTTTTGGACCGAAATATTGATGAAGGTATTTGGACATGAAGGATAGTTCACATGCAGATACAACACCCATGGATGGATAGTATACATAATGTTGTTTCCAGTGGTAGGTGGAATGTCACGTGGATCCTCATTGTCTAGGAGAAACAAATTTTTGAAGATGAAAAAGTGAATTGAAGAAGGAAGTACAGGTCGGCCCTGAAGATAATTAAAGAAAAGAATTACAAAATAAGAAAGTGTCAGGTCATCCCTAATGTTAAAAGGAAGTGACATAAAGGTTATAAATACATCTCATTAAACATTGATTTTTCAACACACGCAATTTTTTTAATGAACATGAATATATAAGTCAAATTTCAGAGAAAATATGAAGTAAAGAAGGTCAGATTTCAAGGAAGGATGAAGTCTTTTGGTGATGTGTTCTAAGGTATGTTATTTATAGGTCTTCTTACCATTTTATATATGATAGTTTTTATAGAATGATTAATATAGTGAAATTGGTATGGTATTGAGAATACATATTTAGGTACTTGTGGTAAACATTTCAGTGCTTTATTCGCTATAATTTTGGAGATACACTCTGTGGAAGATAGGGATTTTGACTAGTCCTGAAGCTAGTCATAAACAAGTGTTCCAAGTAAAACAATCATACCTTATTCATAGATAATCCAAATGAAGTGAGACCAATTTAATTGGAAAGAGTATAGGCTTTGGTTTCTTGTGTAAAAGTTTCAGAATATGATGTTAAAAATTGAGCGTAGGACATGCTGTACAAGTTCGCTCTTCTGAATAAACCAGAATTGAATAAGGTCTACCATTTTCTCTATAACTCCTTTTTTGGGAGGATTAAATGAGTGAAACTTTGAGGAATTTCAGAGAATACATTGAGTAGTATTATCTATAGGATCAAAGTATTCCAAGAACTGAGAATTGCAGAAGTTGAAGAAGTATCAAGAAGCATTATCAAATTCTATGTGATGGCTAGTTGATGGTGATGTTGGCATGGTTTACAGACAGAGTATTCTTGTCATTGATGGAAAGATCAAAGTGTGCATCGATGGAAAAACAAGAACAAGGTAAGCTCAAGAGAGATGGCATACTCAAGATCTCAGGAGGATCAAAAGTCGAGGCCTTTGACACTTTGAAATTCTTCTAAGTAAGGAAGATGCGTGAGTGTGGGAGGAGAAGCAACAGTGATTGTCAGATCCAGGAGAACCTATACGTTCGTTAAAATGCTAGGAGAAGAGGGCCTTCAAAATCCTAAAACAGGCAAGATCATAAGTGTTGGTCCGACTTCACTTCAGAGTTTCGGATACAGGGAAATTGAGTGGTGAGACCCTTCAACACAGGAGTTCCAGAATCCCGAAATCCCAAAAATAGGCACTTAAACAAAGAGTTTCGGGTATCGGGAGTTGGAAGAGTCAAGACTCTTCATCGTCAAGAAACCTGGAGTCGCGAAAAACCGAAATGAGAAATCGCGAAGTGACAAAGACTCTCTACCGGGATTTCGGATACTGGGAGATGGAGAAGTCAGAGACTCTCAACATCAGGAGTCTCGAAGTATCAAAATGCCAAATCCTGAAAACCCAAAATAGGCACATCACTCGAAGTAATGGATACTGGGATTTCGGATACCGGGAGATGGAGAAGTCAGAGACTCTCAACATCAAGAGTCCCGAAGTGCTGAAAAGCGAAACACCAAAATTCCAAAAGCAGGCACATCATATCGGGATTTTGGTTACCGGGAGATGGAGAAGTCATATACTCTCATCATAAGGAGTCCCGAAGTGTCGAAATGTGAAATCCTGAAACAAACACGTCAGCAAACCACATCAGCTAAGGACATGTGGCACAATCAGGCAATGGCAAGTGTCAATCTGATTCAACATTTCAGGCAGATGTAAGTCACGAATCAGAGTGACAAGTGGCAGCTATTCGACATGTGTCAATCCATGTGTGATGTCAGCAGGTCCACATCACATCAAAAAATTCTATTTTGGGGTTCTACATAGAAAGCAAAAACTCCACCATCATGATGTCTCAAACTCCAAAATTCCGAAAGGGACCATTGTGAGTCTCGATGACTCGAAAGGGAAAAACGCCGAAATTGTGAAATGCAAAACCGCGATCTAATATGAATCATTGATCAAAGAGAGATTGTAGACCGTTGATCCAACTCCCTTTCGTAGTTTCGATTACCGGGAGATGGAGGGGTCAAGGCTCAAGACCCTTCATCATAGGAATGTTGAATTGTTGAAAAGACGAAATACGAATCACGGTTAGGCACATCAAGAGGTCACAACCCTTGGTCACATCGGCAGAAGATGGGGGAAAGAGTTAAGCTCCTTTTTGGAGTTTCGGGGGTCAAGAAATGGAGAGTACTAAATTCCTCCACCACGGGGATCCCAAAATGACGAAGTGAGAAATGGAGAAATAAACGCAAGATTCTATGAATTCAATCCAATAGTGCAGGTGAAGTTGAATAAGATCACAGGGCTACTATTGCGCTTTCTTAGTGTAAAAACTAGAAAACAAATGATGGTCTCTGCCAGAGGACTCGAAGAGGCCTCAGTGTGATTACCAGAGAAGATGAAGAGTCTCAAGGCATGTTCCAGTGGAATGAGGACTATTGATAAAGGTGATTGACAGATGGAAGTGGAATCAAGTCTGTAGCTGAAAAGATAAAGGATAAGCTCGTCTAAGACAGAGAAGACAATGAGTCTCAACTACCAGAGAATCTGAGAAAGCTAGACAGAGCACCCAGTGATGATGAATGCGTGAGTGAAACCGCCAGAGAAGCTAAGAAGTCGTAATGATGATCGGACAGAGCACTCACTATGAAAACATGCAGAAGCATTATGCATAGCGTATGTAGAAGGTACATAGACTATAATTATGGAGAAAAAAATAAGAGATGGTGGTTTTGTCTATTGGGTGTGATTGAGGTGTGAGGAAGGAGGCAGAGCGTAGAAACAGTAATGCACAGAAGAGGAATGGTGCATTGAAGGGACATGGAACAGAGAGCATAAAAGGAAGAAGAACAGAAAGTGCAAGGGGTGTGCAGAAGACATTGATGCAGATAGAGCAGAGCAGTGTAACAGAACAACGACAAGGCTAGTAAGCCATAGAAGAACTTTATCTCGCTGTAATAAGTGTTAGTAACAAATAATTTATATTTCAGGGTGGTTCAGAGGTGCTAGGGAGGACTGGTGTCCTTAGAGGTTTAAGTGGGTGCTTGAACAAAGGGAGTTGATGCTTCCTTCTAGTTGGTGCTAAAGAAATCAGGGAGTTGGTGCTTCCCTCTAGTTGGTGCTAGAGAAACCAGGGAGTTGGTGCTAGAGAAAACATAGAGTTGTTGCTCTCAGCAAGTTGTAGCTTGCAAAAATAGAGGTTGTAGCCTCACAATGAGTAGGTGCTCATATGTATGATAATGTAAAGAATGTAAATATTACTTATCATATAAAGAAGAAGAGGTTTTTACCTTGTATGGGTGTCTGCAAGAAAATCTGTCTCTGTGTATCTCATATGTGTGACTTATGTTGAATATGTTATTGCTTATTGCCCTGCATCATTGTGATTGTCATTGAGTGCTTTGTAAAGAATTAAAAATAAGTATAATTGTTCAAGCTCGGTAAACAACCAATTGAAGCCCCCCCCTCTCAGTTGTGTAACAATTTGTATCAGAGCTGACCCCTTTTATCTAAAGGGATATCCTAGAGCTTAAACATGTCAAGCCATGAAGGAAATTCAACCAATAAGGCCCCTTTGTTCAATGGAACAAACTTTGCCTTATGGAAAGTTAGAATGAGAACCTACATAATGGCTTTAGGTGTAGATGTTTGGGATGTGGTAGATACTGGTTATGTAAATCCAGTTGTACTAGAAAATAAGGATGACAAGCTAGAATTTAGCTTCAATGCTAAGGCCATGAATGCTATCTTGAGTGGACTTGCAGAAGCAGAATTTGTAAAAGTTATGCACCTAGGAACTGCCAAAGAAATGTGGGACAAACTCATTAGTAGTTATGAAGGTAATGAGAAGGTAAAGGACGCCAAGCTTCAAACCTACAAAATACAGTTTGAACAACTGAAGATGAAGGAAGATGAAACTGTTGGAAAATACTTTCTGAGAGTAGAAGAAATGGTAAATGCAATGAAATCACTTAGTGAAACAATTGAGGAACCTTCTTTAATTCAGAAAATCTTGAGATCTCTCCCAGATAGGTTCAATCTAAAGGTCTCTACTATAGAAGAACTAAATGATCTAAAAACATTGGAGTTTGATCAACTTCTAGGAACATTGATTGCATATGAAATGAGAATAGTTAAATATAAACCCACCTCCAGAGAAGCATCGTTTAAGGCAGACAAGAATGAGGATTTTGAGCCTGATGAAATTGAAGAAAAATTTGTGAAGAGACTGAAGAAGGGATCTGGAATATACAAAGGTAAATTGCCTTTCAAATGTTTCAACTACAGTAGGATAGGTCATTTTTCAAATAAATGTCCCCACAAAGGAAAGAATCAAACATGTGACGATGAGGAGAAGTACAAACACAAAAATTTCTTTAAAGAGAATAACCTTAAGAAGAAAAGTCTATGCGTAAACAATGATGATGATCCTTCAAATGATGAAGACAATGACTCATCTATTGAAGATAAACTAAATGACTTCATACTTATGGCCAAATATGATTATGATAATAACAACACAGGGAGTGATGTTAATGAAGAAGAAGTTGTGGTTGACATGGAAGGAGAACTAATCAGTGTATTGGAAGAGATTGACAGACTAAGAATCAAGAACAGAAAGCAAAGACAATTGTTGATACAGTTTGAGAAAGATAGTGAAGAACTTGATGAAGACCTTGTCCAACTAAAAGTAGAATTAGAAGAGGCAAATAAAATCGAAGACATTCTGAAATGACAATTATCATAAAAGAAGGCAAGATGTGAAGCATTAGAACAAGAAGTAGTGAAAAATAGGAAAGAGATGGAGAAGTTTCAAGCCTTGTATAATCATAATCTGTCATGTATCAAAGCCTCAGAAGGATTAGCCAGCATTCTGAATCAGCAAAGGAATCCAAAGATAAAAACTGGTTTGGGTTATGAAGAGGGATCAAGTAGTGGCAAGTCAAGAAATGAAGAACCTATCAAGTTTGTCAAATGTACAACCAAGATCAACAATGAACCTGTAGAAACAAAGGAAGACAATCAGCTGCCCAGGATGAGTAAGAAAATAAATGCTAGAACTGAATCTATAGAACAAAGAAATAATGTGTTCACTTCTGAAAGATGTCATTAGCATAGAAGGAATCGATTTGCACAAAGAAGACAACCTTTTCCCAGGTACAAAGAATTTTTGCATGGCTATTGTTTCTACTGTTCCAACTTTGGTCACAAAGATGTAAATTTTTCATTAAGACTTAGACATGAGCAATTAAGATTTCAAAGGAATAAATACTTCCCACAACAAAGAATGATACAACCAAGTAATAATTCTTCACAGACCGCAAATTGCCAAATTAAGTCTAGGGACATGCAACTAAGGAGGCCAAGAAATAATCAACAGTCAATGAGTAGACAACACTGCAACAATAAGTTTGACCTATTGAATAATGAGATTGAATGCTACACCTGTCATAACTTTGGACATAAATCTATTGACTGTTGATTAAGGAACTATGAACCAGATTCAAAATCTCCTGCTGAAAATGTCAAGTTTTGGAAGAAGAAGGAAAGTGATAAGTGTGGATTAGTATTGTCTGCTCAAAGAAAAACGAACCCTTGTTATATAGATAGTGGATGCTCCAAACACATGACGGGAGACAAAGGCAAGTTTTTATCTCTAAGTTAAAGAAAATCAGGAAACATAACCTTTGGAAATGATGCTCTAGGGAAAATAAAGGGCAAAGGGATGGTGAGCTTAAGTAATGGAAAAGGAAAATCCCAATATGTTCTACTTGTAGATGGGCTGAAACATAATCTTCTCAGTGTAAGTCAAATGTGTGATAGAGGATGTGAAGTGGTGTTCACGTCCAAGGACTGCAAAATAAAATTTGTAACCTCAGGACAAGTGGTGGCCAAAGGCATAAGGATAGAAAATAATGTATATGTGCTGAAAGAAAATAGAGAAGAATGTCATCTAAGAAGACATGATGAAATTTGGTTATGGCATAGGAGAATTGGACATCTAAACTTTGACCACTTAATCAAACTCAAAAAACTAGAGGCAGTAAAGGATCTTCCGAGAATATCAAAGCCCCAAGATTCAATGTGTAAACCTTGTCAAGTAGGGAAGAAAAACAGGACACAGTTTAAATCCAAGAGCTTTACTTCAACATAGAAACCACTCCAACTAGTTCATATGGATTTATGTGGACCATCAAGATAGGAAGGCACAGGGAAAGAAAACTACTTCATGCTGATTATAGATGATTACTCCAGACTTACTTGGGTTGCCTTTCTCAAGGAAAAGGCTGAAGCATTTGAGAAGTTTTAAATATTTAAGGCTTTAACTGAGACTCAAATAGGGAAGAGGTTAAAGGCAATAAGATCAAACTGGGGAGGAGAGTTTATGTCAAGAGAATTCAAGGAATTCTACGATGAGCATGGGATCAAGAGAGAATACACAATCCCAAGAACTCCACAACAAAATGGAGTAGTTGAGAGGCAAAACAAAATAGTGCAGGAAATGGCCAGGTCAATGATGAATGAGAAGAACAATGGTCAAACCTATTGGGTAGAATAAATACACACAACAGTCCATGTTCTTAACAAATCCCACCTCAGACCACAAAGTAACAAGACACCTTATGAATTGTGGTTTTGGAGACTTGCTTCAATTAAACACTTCAAAGTCTTTGGGAGTAAATTCTACATAAAAAATAATGATGAGAACCTTGGTAAATATGATGGCAGGGATGGTGAAGGTATCTTCTTGGGGTATGCTACAAACAGTAAAGGATACATATGCTATAATAAGAGGCTTCATAAAATGGTTGATTGTATTGATGTAAAAGTTGATGAAGGAATCCCAGCAAGAGAGATGTACAGTAATGAGTCTTCTACAAAAGACACAACTAAAGATGAAGATGAACAGGTCCAAGAATCAGAAAATGAAGACTCTGAATCAGATGAAGACTCAGACACTCAGACAGACTCAAATCAGCAGTCAACTTCAAATTCCTCCTCCAGAATGATTCAAAAGAATCATCCTGCAAGTCAGATAATTGGGGAAAAGGACAAAGGTGTACAAACTAGGAGAAAGATAATCAAAACCACTGAACAATCTCATATAGCTTTCATATCCATGCTGGAACCCAAGAATTTCAATGAATCCAACAAAGATGACCACTGGGTTAAAGAAATGAATGATGAACTTGATCAGATGGAGAAAAACAATATGTGGGAGATGGTTCATAGACCCTAAGGTAAAAACGTCATTGGCTCTAGATGGATCTTTAAAAATAAGGTGAATGAGCAAGGACAAGTTGTCAGGAAAAAAGAAAGGTTAGTTTGTAAAGGATATGCTTAGATAGAAGGACTGGATTATGATGAAACATTTGTGCCTGTAGAAAGATTAGAATCTATTAGAATGTTTCTTGCCTATGCTTGTCATAAAAGGTTTAAAGTCTATCAAATGGATGTCAAGTCAACTTTTCTAAATGGAGATTTAAGTGAAGAAGTCTATATGGAACAACCAGAGGGTTTCAAACTGTCTGATAACCCTGACTTAGTATGCAAGATAAAGAAATCCTTATATGGGTTAAAACAAGCCCCTCGAGCCTGGTATCACAGACTGGAAATGTATCTCAAAGACAAAGGGTTCAAGAGAGGAATAAATGACAACAATATATATATTAAAATATAGGAAAATAATTTTCTCATCATATTGGTCTCTGTAGATGACATCATATTCAGATGTAATAAGGTTCCATTGGTACAATGGTTTGCCTTTGCCATGGAATCTGAGTTTGAAATGTCCATGATAGGAGAACTGTCATTTTTTCTTGGGCTACAAATTACTCAAAGGTATGAAGGGATGTTCATTTCTCAAGAAAAATATCTAAGAGAAATGTTGAAAAGATTTCAAATGGAAGACTCCAAACCTGTGAGTACACCTATGGTTACTGGATGCAAATTAAGCAAGGATGATGACTCACCTGATTTTGATCAAAGTTCATATAGATCAATGATAGGCAACCCACTGTACATCACAACAACTCACCTAGAAAAATTGCATGTTGTAGGAATGGTAGGAAGATTTTAGTCTGCACCTAGACAGAGTCATTTGCAAGTTGTCAAAAGAATATTCAGGTATTTGAAAGAAACAATGACTTATGGTCTGTGGTATCCCAGAAATCAGAATTTTTAGTTAACTGCTTATTCAGATGCAGATTGGGAAAAATGTGTTGATCAGAGAAAAAGCATGAGTGGAGGAGCATTCTTCCTAGGTGACTAATTAGTAGAATGGCTTAGTAAAAAGAAAGGTTCCATTTCTTTATCAACCACAGAGGCAGAGTACATTGTTGTTGCTACCTGTTGCACTCAGGTATTATGGATGATTCAGACACTTTCATACTTGGAGGTAAAATATGTTGCACCGATCCCAATTCATTGTGATAACACTAGTGCCATCAATGTGTCTAAGAATCCTGTATTCCACTCCAAGACCAAGCATATTCCCATAAAATACCATTTTCTGAGAGAGCAGGTCACTAATCAGGTTGTTCAGGTCCAGTACATTCCAACCATAGAACAAATTGCAGACATCTTTACTAAACCTCTAGCTAAGACACCTTTTGAATACCTCCGACAGAAGTTGGGTGTCATTTCGTCTCACACCTAAAAGATTCCATCTTGTTAGGGGGAGTTTTGTATTGTTTGAATATCTAATTCCTCCTAAAATTACTGCAACAGCTCAGGGGGAGCATGTTTTCTTTGACATTGATGACAAAGGGGGAGAAAAGGAGTGGTCCAGTCCAGATGCTACGGTTGGAGGTCCAAACGGATTAGCGAAGACACTCAGGGTTTCCATCAATGCCAAAGGGGGAGATTGTTGGCATTTTTTACAGGCTGAGCATTCTTGTCATTGATGGAAAGATCAGAGTGTGCATTGATGGAAAAACAGGAACAAAGTAAGCTCAAGCGAGATGGCGTACTCAGGATCTCAGGAGGATCAAAGGTTAAGTCCTTTAACACTTTGAATTTCTTTTAAGTAAGGAAGATGTGTGAGCGTGGGTAGAAAAGCACCAATGATCGTTGGATCTAGGAGAACCTGCACATTCGTTAAAGTGCTAGGAGAAGCGGGCCTTCAAAATCCCGAAATAGGCAAGATCAGAAGTGTTGGTCCAACTTCACTTCAGAGTTTTGGATACCAGGAAATTGAGTGGTGAGACCCTTCAACATAGGAGATTCAGAGTCCCAAAATCCAGAATCCTGATTCAACATTTCAGGCACATGTAAGTCACGAATCAGAGTGACACGTGGTATCTATTCAACACATGTCAATCCAAGTGTGACATCAGCAGGTCCACATCACATTGAAACTTTCTATTTCGGGGTTCTACATAGCAAGAAAAAACTCCACCATCACGATGTCTCGAACTCTGAAATGATGAAAGGGACCATTGTGAGTCTCGATGACTTGAAAGGGAAAAATGTCGAAATCGTGAAATGCAAAACCACGATCTAATATGAATCGTTGATCAAAGGGAGATTGTAGACCGTTGATTCGACTCCCTTTCGGAGTTTCAGTTACCGGGGGATGGAGGGGTCAAGGCTCAAGACCCTTCATCATAGGAATGTTGAATTGCTGAAAATATGAAATACGAATCACGGTTAGGCACAACAAGAGGTCACAGCCCTTGGTCACATTGGAAGAATATGGGGGAAGGATTTAAGCTCTTTTTTGGAGTTTTGGGGGTCAGGAAATGGAGAGTACTAAATTCCTCCACCACGGGGATCCCGAAATGCCGAAGTGTGAAATGGCGAAATAAACGCAAGATTATATGAATTCAATCCAATGGTGCAGGTGAAGTTGAATAAGATCGTAGGGATACGGTTGCACTTCTTAGTGTAATAGCTAGAAAACAAATGATGGTCTCTGCCAGAGGACTCGAAGAGGCCTCAATGTGATTGCTAGAGAAGATGAAGAGTCTCAAGGCATCTTCCAATGGAATGAGGACTATTGATAAAGGTGATTGACAGATGGAAGTGAAATAAAGTCTGTAGCTGAAAACATAAAGGATAAGCTCGTCTGAGACAGAGAAGACAATGAGTCTCAACTTCCAGAGAAGATGAGAAATCTAGACAGAACACCCAGTGATGATGAATGCATGAGTGAAACCGCTAGAGAAGCTGAGAAGTCGTAATGATGATCGGACATAGCACTCACTATGAAGACATGTAGAAGGTACAAAGACTATAAGTATGGAGAACAAAAGAAGAGATGGTGGTTGTGGTTATTGGGTGTGATTGAGGTGTGAGGAAGGAGGCAAAGCGCAGTAGCAGTAATTCATAGAAGAGGAATGGTTCATTGAAGGGACATGGCGCAGAGAGCATAAAAGGTAGAAGAACAGAAAGTGCAAGGGGTGTGCAGAAGACACTGATGCAGATAGAGAAGAGTAGTGTAACAGAGCAGCGACAAGGCTGGTAAGCCATAGAAGAAATTTATCTCGCTGTAATAAGTGTTAGCACCAAAGAATTTATATTTCAGGGTGGTTGGGAGGTGCTAGGGAGGACTGGTGTTCTCATAGGTTCAAGTGGGTGCTTGAAGACAACGAGTTGATGCTTCCTTCTAGTTGGTTCTAGAGAAACCAGGGAGTTAGTGCTTCCTTCTAGTTGGTTCTAGAGAAACCAGGGAGTTGGTGCTTCCTTCTAGTTGGTTCTAGAGAAAACAAAGAGTTGGTGCTCTCAACAAGTTGCATCTTAAAAAAAAAGAGGTTGTAGCCTCACAATGAGTAGGTGCTCATATGTATGATAATGTAAAGAATGTAAATATTACTTATCATATAAAGAAGAAGAGGTTTTTACCCTGTATGGGTTTCCACCAGAAAATATTTCTCTGTGTATCTCATATGTGTGACTGATGTTGAATATGCTATTGCTTATTGGCATGCATCATTGTGATTGTCATTTAGTGATTTGTAAAGAATTAAAAATAAGTATAATTGTTCAAGCTCAGTAAACAACTGATTCACCCCCCCCCCCCCCCCCC